>JAFIDM010000005.1:5482796-5559803 GCA_023159025.1 Thereuonema tuberculata
TAAGGGCATCTATGTATCCGTATTTCTCCCAATTACGGTGTAAGGGCATCTATGTATCCGTATTTCTCCCAATTACGCTCCAAGGTCACCTATGTATCCGTATTTCTCCCAATTACGCTCCAAGGGCAGCAATGTATCCGTATTTCTCCCAATTACGCTCCAAGGGCAGCAATGTATCCGTCTTTCTCCCAACTACGCTCCAAGGGCACCTATGTATCCGTATTTCTTCCAATTACGCTCCAAGGGCACCTATGTATCCGTCTTTCTCCCAATTACGCTCCAAGGGCAGCAATGTATCCGTCTTTCTCCCAACTACGCTCCAAGGGCACCTATGTATCCGTATTTCTTCCAATTACGCTCCAAGGGCAGCAATGTATCCGTCTTTCTCCTAATTACGCTCCAAGGGCAGCAATGTATCCGTCTTTCTCCCGATAGGCTCGAAGAATGACTAAGAAAATTAAAAGAGGGAAGTTGGAGTGTAATAATCTCGAAGGTTGAGAGAGAAGAAAGGAGAATCCCGAAACACCTGGAAAACATCAGTGGGAGGGGACAAAGGAGGGACGCGATAAGATAAAAGATGTATTCGGGAACATGAAGAAAAAATCTTCTTCTGAATTTTTTTTACAAAAATAATAAATAACGGATGGAAAGTGAGGATGGATGTAGCGGATCCATGAAATCGTCACAAGACATTAGAAAGTAATTTAAAATAAAATTCATCAATATTAGCATCATTTCTGATATGAGTTTGAATGCTTTACATAATTCTGTTATTTTTACATCAATTCAATCAATTCTAATTAAATTTTTAATCAAAATCAATAAAAATTGAAAAAGTATTGCAAATACAATATTTTTTATCCTTCATTTTAATGCTTTCAGATAATGAAGGGTTAAGAGCTCTTCTACGAACGATGGTTATCTGGGGTTAGAAATTTTTCATTCCCTCCGATCTTTTGTAAATTGTACGTCAGGTTATTTTCTCGAGTTAGAGGCGGGTGAATGTCGTCATCCCACTTCAAATATAATCTTCTTTATAAAATACATTTATAAATAATTACTAATCTTAATTTACGGGGTTTGTAATTTAAGCTTCTTTTCTAATTTGTTCTAATATCTTTGGCTTTTAAAGAAGAAATCCTTTAAAGAAGAAACCACCTACAATCAAAGAGAAAGAAATTGTAAGTATAAGTTTTTACTGTAATAAAACTGTATTAGCTAAGGAACTGCTGCATCATTTGCAGATTCTATGTCTTAGGAATGATGGAGTTCCATATAATTCCAAACTAAACAGCATCAAACTACAATCTTCCATTGTCTGTTTAATAAAAAACAAAAGTGGCTCATATATAAAAAATAATTGAGAGGAGATTTATTTTATAAACTTTAGTAAATGATGCATAAGCACTCATTCTAATTAAAAGCCGCTTTGTAATCAAATATTTAACTTTAGAGGTACTGTTTGATTTTCGATTCATATCTAAACATTATAAATAAAATATTTACTTCTAACTTTGCTTTGATTAAATTATTATGCTTTTGCTTTCAAATTTGTTCAGTTTGTTAGTTTGCCAATTAAAATGTTCGATTTAGGAAGAGAAATCAAATGGAGAATTTAAATTGCAAAATTAAAACTAAATACTTTATCTATATTTGTATTTATTGTTATTTATTGAGGTTAATGTGATGTTTGTAATATAATAAACATTAAAGTTCTTTAAAAAGCAAAAATATGTCGTAGTTTCTTTGCTGACAACTTGTTTTGGCATTCGATGATTATTCCGTAGTGAAGATATAAAATCTTAGATTTCAAGGAACGTTTCCAGTGTTTTTCTGTTAATGTTTTTATGATTATATTAAGTTTGCAACAACTTTTTAATACCCATCGAAATGAAAAAAGATTGGAGTTTTAAAATGCAATTTTATCTCAAAATATTAAGTAAACGTGTTCGTCCGCCTGTCTGTGATTATAATAAATCAGAACAACATATACTAGAAAGCAGAAATTTAAAAGAAAACTTAGTTGTAATGAGAAAGAATTTTAAACCAATAGCTATGGAGGTGGAATTAAAAAACGAATAAAATGCATTATCTTATGAAATGTACTGTTATTTGAAAGTAGGTAATTATTTTATAACATTATTTTATAACAGTAATTCGTTTTGAATTTGTTACTTAGTCAACCAAAGATGAAGTGATCGCAAAGATCAGGTTTGCCATCCTGTTTGTATTTGTCCGTCAAATCTTCATAACAGAATACAAAATTTATTTACAAAACTCAAATATTCATAAGTCCTTTTAAGAAACATTCCTAATGAGTTTATTCGAAATCTAACTAGTAGATAAGAAGTTACCATCGAAAACTGTCATATTAGGGCATGAATAATTACAAGGCTCACAAAAACTTTTTTTGTAAATATATAGTATAGTTTTTCGGGTGCTGAATTCAATAATGTCTTGAGTTTTTCTCCATCACCCACCATTTTTTCACAACCTGCATGGATATTTTTAACTGCATGAATGTAGAGCTGTAGCATGTAATAGAGTAACGCTAATGTGTAGAATATTTTCTGTGCTGCATCTATTTTGTACAAAATTATTAGTTTACATCAATAATAATATGTTGTTACCTTCGTTTTCTCTTTTGATGGAGCGAATTTTGTTCGTTCTCTTATATAACATTTCTGTTTAGCAATAGTATCCTATCACATGAACATTCCACCTACTCTGGTATTTTCTTTCCATTCTCTTTAATTTCTTAGTGGAAGCGTTCCCTTGCTTCTCTTTCACTGCATCAAGGGTTTCAGGAAAAAAACGCTTCGAACTTCCTCAACTCTTGTTGACAATGGTACCAAAGTGAGGTTTCTTATTGTTTCCAAGGAACTTACGAACGACATTTTGGAAGACAGTCTACGCCTCTTTTTCCATTTCACTCATTTGAAGCAGGAACTCGTCATCTGCCATCAGTCGTCTTATGTCTGAGACGAAAACGCCTTCTTTTACCTCAACTTCTGACAGTTGTTGCAGAGGAACGTTAAACAACTCTCAGGTTTGGCAACGCTTCAACAAACTGTTCCATGATATCCAATTTTATGTACAGAAGTGGCAGAAAAGTTTTCCTTCTATCAACAAGACTTTCATGCAAATTGTTTGTTTCCTTGTTGCATATTCCTTGGAGGTTTTTGCTCCCATTGTTTTTGTTCCCAGTGTTTAAGTAGCGCTCTACTGTGCCATTTACAAAGGAAACATAGGTACTGAGTATATCCAGCCTGCTGACCAAGAAGCATGTACGCTTTCTAATCTCCACAAATCATCCACTCTGTATTCTACTTTTTGTAAGAAGCAGTTGAAGATTTTCGTACGTTTCTTTAATGTGTATCGAATGACCAACGGGTAATGAAGCATATTTGTTTCCGTTGTTTAATAGTGCAGCTTTTAGATTTCTTTTCGATGAGTCTATTAAAAGTCTCCATTCATCCACCTTGTACTGAATGCCAAACATCCGCAACAAACCTTAAATATCACTGCAGTACACTAAGATGCCATCTTGTGAAAAGATGTCGTCATTTGCATTGTTAATTGTTTCAGCCTGTAAAGGCTCTTCAAATTAGTTCTTTGAACATGAACAGGATTTTAAAATCACAAGTATCTGCTGACTTGTGAATCTATTTGTAAATGCCTCCGAAATAAAAGGCTTGAATTCCAGTGAATTAGAATTTATTTCCATATATTTGAAAGCTTTTATTCCAAGATGATTCGAAATTATTATTTTTTTTATTTTAGTTTTTCACTAAAAACTAAAACATTATCATTTTTTTTTTATTAACGTATAATAAATATTTTTTTATGCTTAACAGCTATTTTCTTGAAAAACCAATAAATAAATATATCTCCTTAGTATTTGTAATACTGTATATCTCAACATTTAAAGCATTTCATTTAAAATACGTTGAGAAATATAATCAAACAGGAGGTGTTTGGAGCGCGATAAGCAAAAAAATTTTGGGCAGAACGGCCAAATTTAATGTATATACTATTCAGACCATGGGAATACAATTTCGCAGAAAATAAATTTTTATACCGTATATCTCCACCAGGGGAGGGGGGATGTGAAACTGAGACTCTACACTGACAGCCTCCCGGTGACAGACAACAGACATATCAGGATATAAGCCTCAATATAAAGTGGAATCGGTCAGTTATACATGCTTAACGGTGTTGTGAACAAGCAATGCTGTATTTACGTGAGTTTTATTACCAAAATGACACTACTGCGTCTATTACAATATGGTTATTCCGAACAACGAAGGCACTTGGAACATTCTATGAAGTGATGAGGCGCATTTTTATCTTAGCAGCACTAAGATACACAACTGTCGGATTTAGTCTACGGAGAGCCCTCATGATACTGAGCAGATGCCGTTGCATCCACTGAAGGTCAGTGTCGTGTGCCTTTACCGTCTCCTGCGTTTTACAACAAAAAGAAAAATTTCAAAACATTTCTTTTTTTTAAAAAAAAAAAGAATAAGCAAACATGTTAATTGTCATTCATTGACAAATTCAAAGTTTGTGAAAATTAATTTTTATTGAATTGAAGAAAATAATTGTTTTAGAATTTTTCTGTTGATCAGCTATCCTCATTGATTATTAGCTAAATGCTATCAAAATCGGCTTCTAGTTTCGGAGGAGAAAGTGAACCTTCAAGTTTTAATAAAGTACAGGAGATGTATCTTTTGATGTTTTATTTAAGAAATTTCGGTTATAAAAAGTGCTAATATTTTCAAGATTTCTTTATTGAAATGAAGTTATTGTAATATATGTATTTCTTAATTTTATCGATTGATATTATTATTCATTGGATTAAATTAGAGAAAATACATTTGATAATAATTTCTGAATTTAAAATATTTTCTTACTTTTATTATTTAGAATATTCTGAGAAATTATATGAAATGTGGCTAGTGAAATTTGTTTTTTTTATTTCTATAGGCTAAACATCTATTATGGATTATATTCTTAATTTTTAGCGCTGTAGTGCATCCTTAAATGAGGAAGGGAACTCTGTTAGTAAATATTATTCAGAGATGCTTCAATGATAGAATCTTTAATCTTTCGAAAATCTGTAAGGTTTGAGAAAATTGCCTGAAATTATAGAAATTTTATTTCAATTTTAGATAAATCATTGGAATTAAACTGAAATACACGAAATAAAGAAATACTGTGAAAAAAGGTTTGCAATCGATGATTATCTGAAGAACAGTTATCTGAGCTTATTCAAGCAATGGATTTAATGTTCATCCATTAATGCTAAACACAAACGAGATCGAGTCGCACTAAAGGACAACACAAAGTTTTCACAAATCTTGACTTGATGGGTGGACTTTCATGAAATTTACATGGAATTTGCATAATATTTACATTTTACTCTCGTTTTCATAATAAATTTTGTGCAGAATTATTTCTAACGATGTCTGTAAAGAGCTAGACTTCAAATGTCTTGACGAAACATTTCTCACGGATTCTTCTCATAATTCTTTTTCTAGTTAAATGTGAATAATTTCTTTATATCATGGATAAGTTATAAGTAATATGCGAGATTTTGATATATTCCAGGAGAACGATTACTTGATGAATCAAAGGATTACTTTTGGTAATTGATTCTAAAAATGATAATAAAAATTGATCAATAGAATGGCTTTACCTCTTGGCAGAATAGAATTACTCTTTTGATGCCATCATACAATTGTACTTTCCTTACATCTTTTCTTGTGCATTAAGAGGAAATAAAGGGTGACAATAATAATGGAAAGAATTACACTTTGATTTACTTATCCAGTCAAGTGATGAATCTATTGTTATAAGAACTACCTGCAAAAGGGAATAAGCGCAGATTAATAATTACATTGCTATTCTCGTAACAACCTCTGGTATCTAATTTACCGCATTTCGATAGAAACAAAGAAAACCCATTGTCTCTTAACACATTCTTATGTTGACTCGTATTTGAAGGAAGTCAATTATTTTTGTGGTTTATTTTTTATCCTAATTTGCTGTTTAGTTTCGATGATGGCTTTTTCCAGTTCTCATCAATAATTTGGCAATTAATGAAATTAGGATTAAAAAGAAATTACATAATTACTAAATATTATTCACTAAAATAAAGAATTTAAAAATATCCACTATTCATTGCAATTGATTTCTTTAATCTTTGAATTCTTTTATTGTTATGCACGGAATTCTATTTCATTATGTTTTTGTTTTTATATTTCATTATTTAAATGTTAACACAAATCGATGTTTCCCATTGTCTTCTCGATTAGATCTTAATTCTTCAACTATTGATTGGACGAAAACAAAACTCACTTCCAAGTTCCTTCTTCTGTAAAGTTTGCTTTGAATCGTTGCATCATTGGTTCAACTTTCTTGGATTTTCAATAGAACTTTCAATAAAATAGCACATTTAAATAACAGTGTAATAATTGTACATCTACAACTTTATTAATTCGATATAATTTATTTTTGGAATCAATGTTAAAATAAGAATCAACATTAAAATCAATGAATTAACATTTGATCAATTGAATTAAAAACAATTGCTAAGAATGGAAAATTACTAATAAGGAAAGCTATTGAATTAATATCTAATTATATTTAACTAAATGCAAAATATTATATTTCTTGATTCAATTATTCAATATGTGTGTCCTGATTAAAGTCAGAAATAAACATATCGTTAAAAAATATTTTTATAAACTTAAATACAACCTGACAGCACAATTTCGTTTAACCATCTTGACTTAAAAGTATTAATATTAAAATGAAATGGAATTATACACAATTATATTTCAACTCATCAAAAGTAAAACAAAACTTCCATTATTTAAATACAGATCCTGCGTCAACGATATTGGTATTCCTAGTGGTGAAAATTGAAAATAATAATGACAGATGATAGGAAGGCTATATTCTGGAGGACAGAATTGATGCCAAGAAGAGAATATCATCAGAAGTAGGACAGAAACTAATGAAGTTTCGTTTTGAAATTACAGGATATCTATTCCAATGTAGATAAACTGAAATTTGAATACGGTTGATGGTAACAAGAATTGATGGACGTCCAAGAGTCATGGAGGTTGAATCAACAATTTTAGTGGCGATTTTAGTGATGATCAGGAACAGGAGGATGATGCACTTCAATAACTTTTCTCATAAAATCAATCTTTTTCTTCTTCCTCTTCAAAGGTTCGGTAAAAAAAATATGTCGCTTATTATGTTGTAATTTGAAATACAGAAAGTATTCTAAAATACTATTTATTCCTGTCATAAATAAAATGCGATCAAAAACATTTCACTTTGGAAATATTGTTATTAAAACTCAAAATTTTAGTTTTTTTTCAAAACAGCGATTTTTTGCTATCGTGTGAACATTCAAGTATCTTTTGAAAACTTTACTCCGCAGTTGGTTTGAATAAAGACATATTTAAAGATATTGGCCTGTCTCACCTACATATTGTAGAAACACCTTTTATGTTGGCATTGTTCTCTATAAATAGCACCTTTTATCTGGTGATCATCTTTCGAACTGTAAAATGAACAACTTATCTTGACATCGTCTTTCAACACACAGAACAGATTGCTTCGAGAGATTTCAACTGTTCTACGTTCTAGAACGAGAGAGAGAAATTTCCGTTTTTTCATTTCCTAAGTTACCATTTTCATTTGATTTATTAGCGTTCATCAATCAGAAAGAAATTTTTATCAACTTTTCTAAGACTATTAGGTTCTTGTAAGTCTGTTTCCTTAATAACTTTTGATGAATCCGATGATGATGAACTTGATTTAAGAACGAGATCTAACTTTTGAATTTGAGCTTCTGAAAAACAACCAACGAATCCAAGTAGTGGATTTCTGTTGACTGAACATATTAATGCATTTACTATAGGAACGTGCTTCGATGTAATTAATATTTAAGGATTCACGAAATTAAGGGATTCAATTCTGTTTCTGAAAATGGAAATTTTGTTCTTTTTT
This sequence comes from Thereuonema tuberculata, assembly GCA_023159025.1. Lineage (NCBI taxonomy): Eukaryota > Metazoa > Arthropoda > Chilopoda > Scutigeromorpha > Scutigeridae > Thereuonema > Thereuonema tuberculata. Next base: position 5,490,828 of record JAFIDM010000005.1, read on the forward strand.
TCTATTTTTGCCAGTTTAACAATTCAAATAAACCGGAATTTTTTCTCTCAAATAATTTTATTTTTGCCTTAATATTAATTTGTTCGGAAATCATTGTTTTTATGAGTATCTTGATTTCTTCTAGCATTACATTAAACTTGTCTTCTTTTAATATTTTTCACATCATACTAAAGCTGATTATAAAGTAAAGATGGATTCTTATTCGTTATGTTGCTTGGATGCCTCTTTTATTTGATATCTGTTAAAATAAAAAGGCAAATTTAACGTCCGTAATTATTCATAAATAGAGAGAGAAAATCACAACCTGACAACAAATATGCCTTCGTACATTGAGCCAACATCAACGGGAATTCTGAACAGTTGTTTCATCCTTATTAGGAATCATCAGCAGAATATATCCTTGATGTTTAGCTCAGTTGCACGAAAGCTTTACCTAAAAGCATTCTCGATCTTGGGAATGGGCTGCCGAGATAAAAACAAACAAATTAAAAATAATCCTTCCCGTTGATGTTGGCTCAGTGTGCGAAGGCATATTTGTTGTCCGTTTGTAATTTTCTCTCTCTCTATCTGTTAAAATACTTCGGTATATTTTTTAACAAAATTAGAGATCATCTGAAATGTTCTATTGTCAAAATAGAACATAAAAAAAAATATGTTACTTAACTCTGCCAAAATTAAGGAAACCTTAACGACTTAAACGAAAACTTCCATTACTAAGATGAAGTTCCTCCACTGGACACTTTGTTCAACCCTTGGAGAAAGTTTGATTGTAATATAAAATATAATTAATATTTTAAGGAAGATAATTTTTAAAAGAAAGCTTTTAAAAACTTAACTTAAAAGTATTAAATTTATTCAAAAATTACATTATTTTTAATTTCACAAATAAAAGCCGATGCACCTGGCTAGGACACAATAAGTTTTAATTCAAAAATGGTTAAAGATACCGATGACTACAGTTTCAAGCACGGCTGAGTGCCTATTATTTGATCACTTGATAACAGGCACTAAGCTATGCTTGAAACTATAGTCGTCTGTATCTTTAACCATTTTTGATTTAAAATTTATTGTATATCAGCCAGGTGCATCGGCTTTTATTTGTGAATTAAACTATGAACAATGCACGCAAAATTCTTCTCATAATTACATTTTTTTCCGTTTTCGCAATCTAGTGTTGAATCATTACTATCATTCTTAGACAGATAAAACCCAATCTACTCATTACTTGTTTTTCTTTCCAAAATATAATTAAAGAATGTAATTGAATCCAAGAGAGGAATCAGGAGAATTGGTAGAAGTAAGACTTACTTTTATTTCATTTGATTTATTTAGAACTTTTAGGAAAACAGAATATTCAAAATTTCATTTTATTATAATTTCAGACAGAAATGAAATGTGAGAGTGAATTCATTTTTGAAATTGGTTATTCTTAAGGATAAAAATTAACTTACAAATATTTCGTACAAAAATTTATATAAAGTATTAATCTCTTGACTTAAATGAAAGTTACTAATAATCTGGAAAAATTTCTATTAAAAGAGATCAAAAAACAGATTGCGGTAGAAACCTTTTGCTTAATCTCGAATGAAACGTCCATTTTTAATCTACTGAATTAAGAAAAGACATAAATTTTTAATCACTGTCTAGAATGGAATTTCCATGACTAAATTTCATTTAAAGACTTTCCTGAGTTAATTCTGTTGTTAAGGTTTGAAACTTTAAGAGGCTGCAAATGTCTTGATGTCAGTTTTTATTTCAGTATTTTTGGAATTATTGCGAAATCAATAGAAACGTTTTCGAATTCTTTTTTACATTATTTTATTAATTAGAAACAGAATTAGGAAATTTCAAAGCAAATTTAAGTTTTTAAAAACTATAGAATTATTTAGCAATAAAGGAAGAAAGTTTCATGGTTTTAAATACAGAAATTTCTGTTATCGAAGCCTGTTTCTAAGTCAGGTTTACAATGTCAACCAAAGATACATCTCAGCCAATGGTTGGTATAAAGTTGCTAAATAATAAATAAAAGTGCATAAATAATAAAGTTGATAAAATAACGTGCAGGGATAGGCAAAAGGAGCTTAAGAGCAGCATTCAATCGAAGGGTTTCCACGTTGACTTTTCGTCCAGACGTTCTAGGTTCCATTCAGCCCTCTGTAATAGGCGAATGGGCGTTAGGCTGATCTCAACCTACCCCTGGTGGTCACGAAACACCCGGACCCAGATCTACTTATCCACATATCCACGGAAACTTGTAGTGGGATGCTTTGATAAAGATGCTGACCCTTTTGAAAATTTATTCTTACATTTTGGAAAGGAACAATGACATTAAAGATTTGTAGTTAGTTCCAATGTTAGTTCTGCATATTATTCATAAAAAAAAATATTAAAACATATTCATAAAAAAACCTTGTTACCTAGTGATCCATAAGACGAAGAGACCGTTTGAAAGAGTCCTAAAATGTTCCACCTTTGAATATGGTGCAATTTTTCCGTGACTTTTTAATATGTTTTACTGATTCAACTGCTAAGCAGTCATTGACATTGGGATAAAGATAAAAATACTTTAATTTGCTCAGGTTTTTTTTATATCTTATTCCTTTCAACTGCATGTAAAAAAAAAGTTAAATCTCTACCTTTCCTCCTCGACTCCCTTGAATTCCCTTGACCATTGCAAATACAGGAGTGAAGGTTGCATTTCTCATTGAAGCGTTGAAATACCTATAACACAACTTTAGATTATTAGTCAATCGATAATTACTAGGTCTAAGTTGGGGTCTTTGGTTTGGTTTACCCAAACATCAAAACATTTCTATCCACACCAAATCCTTTTATCTTTTTCAACTGAAAAAACTGAAGTACAAAATGGAAACACTTCAGAAATATTTATTATTCATTTCTCATATCTTTTTTGATGAGATTCAACTACTTCTAGTTGAAAAAAAATTATATAGTGTGTTTGACTCGTAGGAGGCCTCTAGTTATAGTTTATTGCAGACACACTACACAAGTCTGTCTTTCAAGGTACATCTTTCAAGGTTGCATAATTACGTTTGCCTTACTATATCAATTACTGTGCGTCACTATATAACGTATTTGTGGTACCTTGAAAGATTTACAACGCATCGCGTCACAAGAAATCCTTCTTCCTACAAACATCTCGCAACCCGGCGCTCCATGTTCAAAATTAGCTGAGCATGGCTTTCAGTTGCTGGAATGTATCTGATTTATGTGCATTAGATCTTTTCTTTCATCCTACCCCAGAAGAAGATGTCTAGAGAACAAAGATCTGGAGATATTGGAGCCATTGGTTTTGGAGATCGTAAGAAGCTGTTTACAATAATGCTGATATAGCCCTTTTGGACGTTTGACGTGGTCTTGCAGGAATTAGCAACGTTGTACATCAATGTCATCCAACTGATTAACAAATGTGTTGATAATTTCGCAGTATACGTCTGTATGTGATGCGCGTTCTTCATATGACGCACCATTTCAATCTTGAAGCAGATGTCCATGAATTGCATGTGGATTCGCTTCCGCCCACAAGCGAATTGTAGCCATATAGTTGGAGCTGTGTGTCGTTTGAGAAAAATATTATGTCCATCGTTTCCAGTCATTAGTTTCCAGTCTGGCTGGCGGAGTCGCGTTGTCTTCTCCATATTGGTATCTGCAATCGTCGTGTTTGTATATTATGTCTGTAACTAGGGGCCTCCTACGAAACATCCTGTATAATAATTTGACACAAAATAGATAATGGCAAATTATAAAAATGATTATGTATAACAGCTGTTTTGTTTTTTCTTTTGTTAACATTTTCTTTATTTCAAAGAGAAAAACATGAACTTGTATCAGAAAACCAAAATGAAATTTTTTTGATAGAAGTTTTCGATTAGATCTTGGTTCTTACTAATGCAAATGAATATTTGAACGATTTTGCTTTTGCTAGTTTAGGAATGACTTCTTTATTTAAAGAAAGGTCCAGTGTTTCGGCGAATTAGAAAGATTTATCCTTTCCTATTTACTAAGTATTGAAGATATAATTCTTTAATTCACAGGCTCCATTGATGTTTGGATCATCAAGACCAAAGTGTGGTGAAACGTTTGCCAGAAGAACGTAAGAAGAAAACTGGGTTTCCACTAAAGGAAGGTTAAAGTCATGTGAAAGTAATGAAATAACTGAATGGGATTCGTTCCAGGACGTTTAGATGTTTGAACCATTAATAAAATAAATAAGGAAGCAGAAGCAAGGAATGCCTTGGAAGACCGCTCACTTCATTTATTTATTAAATTGAAAAAAAAATCACGCTAAAAATAAAATTGTAATAAAAATTCATTATGGAAACAAATTAACGCAATTTTAAACACACATTAAACTTTTATGTAATTCATTTATTTGTCCGAAGGTACAGAAGCAATCTACTCCTACACAGCTGCCATCTGCCCTTGTTACGGATTTGGGAACGCGGGTATCTACTTCCATTGTCCATAGACTTTACGATGGACGTTATTGTGATAGTGTCCTTACACTGTAATCCCACTGTCAGAGGAGCGTTTGAAATGGTCTAGACTTCGTATCATGTACATTGAAAAAAAAATTGGAACTCAATACTACATGCAAGAGTCTAAATTTGCTTTTCAGAGATATTCTACGTGCGCTGTCATCTGGAGAAAATCAGGAATAAGCTATCATTGCCGTAATGTGCCTAGTATCTTCTAAGGGCCACTTATAGTAGAGGTTTAATGTGTTGTCTCGTTTGGTGGACATATAGACTACCTACAAGTATCTGTTTTAAGAGCAAATGAATACTAGACGATACAGGGATTCTATGTTCATTCGATCCTTCTTACATTAGGGACTTGTTTTTTGAAAATGTCGCTACACCATCTATACGCCACGCAGTTCGAGTGTTGGAAAGACGTGGGCCTCATCTCTGAGTATCGGGGTTCGTTCTCCTGTAGGAAACCTACAGGATACAGGGCCGGCTCGTTCATATAGGCAACCTAGGCGACTGCGTAGGGCGGAAAATTTTAGGGGCAGGATGACTGGAGATTTTTTTTCCTTATTTTTAGCATAAACTAAAAGTTACGTGCGCGAGCGCCCAGCGGACTTCACGTTTTAATTAGAGAGTTGGAACAAGAAATAGTCAGTTTTGCAACCCTGTACTCTACTCCGCCCCGCCCCCGATTGATCTTACTGATGCGACGTCTTCCTCAAATCAAGTCAACTACAAGCTCTACAACAGATGTAGTTTGTTTTTACGTATTGCAATGATTAGTGAACTAGAGACCGTTGCATACTATAAATTGTGACAAACAATAAACAGTAGGATGGTGTGTGAAGATGTAAGGAGTGACTAGGCCTCACTTTTGTACGGTTGGGGGGGGGAGGTGAGATTATGGGGGTGCGGGGGCGGAGAACGTTTTTTCGCCTAGGGTGTCAAAAAACTTAAGAGCCGGGATATTTTTTTCTGGACGTTCTTCCGTTTTCGCTGCACTTCATTTGCCATTCTACTCTATTTTTCATCATTCTCTTCGTCTGTCCTCCTTTCCTTGCGATTAAACATTAGACATAAGGACGCTATGCTCTACTTCCATCCAAACCTCCCAATCTAACCTAATACTATTCAAATCATTCGACAATTTGATTATAAATAACTTCTCATGGAAATCTGATTACATTCAAATTATATCATCAAGTGTTTAGAAGTGCTTTTTAAACTAATGGTCACTTTTTTTTGAGGAAGCAACATCACAATGTTTTCAATGGAATTATGATGACGCTTCATCACAGCTATGTCTATTTGTTTAAAAAGGAGTTTGAATTTGCTTAATCCCTATTTTTTCAGAAAATTTCAATTGGTTTCTCTACTCACCCCAAAATATACAACAGTAAAGAACAGTTCTTTATTAATCAACAAAGAATTACTATTTTTGCTTTGCAATAGTGAATCTGTGGTGCAGTGAAATAAAAATCAACTTATATGTTCAACTTTTTTCATTTAAAAGATCCCCATATATTAAGAATTTGGTGAATGGAGAATCCTCCTCTCTTATTAGTATTTCATTTTCTTTAGTTTTTCTTTTGGATGACAAGTGCTTAGTAAATGGTTCAATTTCAGAAAAGAAAAGTTCATAAACAAACATAGGTTTCAAATATATTAATTTTTTTCATGGTTTAAATTTTGAATTAGAGATTTGGATTTCAAATTCTTCCAAACAAACTCTCCAACGACGATATTTCGAACGCTACATCAACTTTCTTTCTTAAGCTCCAAATAAATAAAATAAAATAAACAGGGAAAAGATATCCAACATCTTCTTCCCCTAACTCAAAACAGAAAAATAAAATTAATTTAACAACAAACATGAAAAACATAACGTGCTTTGCGAAACATTATTTCGCTATAACAATGCTTATTACAACGCTCCCTATGTTAAAAATAAAAACAAAATTTAAAGTTCCCATCTTTATCCATTTTTGAATTATCTTTGAATATAAAGTCTTTGAAGTTGTAATTTTCATTGAAGAATCCATCTTTCTTGTAAAATTCTTCTATAATATTTTGAAATACTGAAGTCTTCTAATTCTTCCAAACAAACAAGTGTGTGTTTTTTTAATAACTTAATTAAAAAAAAAGTTTGTTTTGTTCAATATGAATGAAATGAAGTCTCTCTTTTATTCTAATAAAACATTAAAGTACAATCAATTATTCCGTTTGAGATTGACTCAATGTCTCTCCTCCTTCTAATCCACCAGAGTAAGGGAATTTTAGAATTTAATAGGATTTTGATTTGTTGAAATCCTTTTCGGCTTAATAACTGCAGCTCCTTTTGATTTCTTTTTCATTAAGTTACAGAGAAAATTTTGTTGATTACAAGAATAAATCTTTCCGTTTTAGTAAAATGTTGAAATTTTGTTATTTTAACAAATCAAAACGTATTGAATATTCGTCATCTTCTTTAAAACAAATCCAACCTCCTGTAGTAGTTTTAATCTTCATTTTTGATGAATAAAAATAAATAGATTAAATACCAAAAACATCATAAATTATAATTTCATATAACTTCCTTTATTTCATTTAACATCTAACATCTCCAAAATGCAATATTTCGACAAATCTCTTCGAATTCTCAAGCAATAAGGGAAATACAAAACCTCTTTCCCTAATCCAAATAAGGATTAGTTTATGAAATCAGGATTTTGAAAAAGGATGCTTCTAAGATAAAAAAATTGGATAATAAATTTGTAAGAATTTGGACAAAAAATTTAAAAAGTTTAAAAATAAAATAAAATAAAATGAAATATTTATCTTTGTAATAATGATTGATGTTACGGAGGGTAACACGCGTGGAGCGTGGCACTTTTATATTGTTAACTTAATTCTAAATTCTTATTGTCATTTTATTTTCAAATCTAGTGTGCAAAACTTAAGCAACATTGATGACTTTGCTATAATTCCGCACAAACTCAAGTGGGAGACATGAAATTCATACTACAGAGCACAAGGTACTGAAAGGATGACGAAAGCATAGTAGCACAGAAATGATTAGGACGCATACACTATGGAACGAAGCAGAAAAAGGCTTTATTGACAGAATGGCGTTGTTACAAAACACTGTCTGGCCAAGAGGCAGAACAACAATCCAACTTTCCTTAGTAAGGGATATGACCTCCCCAAACTGCAATGGTTGCGTGGCACCGTCTGTCCATACTCAACACCAGCTTATCCAACAGTTCTTTGGATAAGAGTGCCCATTCCTCGATGAGCATCTGTGGCAGTTATCTGGTGGTCTCCGGAGGATACGATCGTGCCGCCTGGCGTCTCCCCAAAGCATCCCATACATGATCAATGGGATTCAAATCACGGGAGAATGTTGGCCAATCCATCCGACGAATATCTTCCGTTTCGAATAGGTCCTGCACAGCACGGGTCCTGTGTGGCCTTGCGTTGCTGTCCATAAAACAAAGTCTGGACCGATGGCACCCCGGTACAGACGAACATGGGGTAGGATAACTTCATCACAAAACGATCTCCGGTAACTGACTGTGTCGAAAATGTGGAGCTCCGACTAATCCGGCTTTAATACCTAGCTCATTTCACTGTCCCCATTTCACTGAGCTAGGTATGCTGGACAGACTGGACTGATGAGAGGCCAATTAGCCTCGAAACAGTACTGTCTCCGATTTCCAGCACAAATATCAAAAAATAGCTCAGTGAATTTGTGTTTTGTTTAGTTATGTGCGTTCTTTGTTTTATTTTACTGTAAAAATGTACTAATGCACGTTAAATCTATTGTTTTATTATCATCTACTTTGCTAAAAGAAAAGGTAATAAACAAAAATTAATGTAACAAAAATTACTGAAAGCATGTCTACAGAACCACGTTTTGAACCAAGACCAAAAATCTGTAAGGACAATATGCTCTTTTGTCCAGTAACAAATTCAAATAGATCACCAATACAAGGATTGGCCAAATGGTTGTATAACAAAATAAAGAGTATTGACCAAGATAACATGAATATAATTTTTGCTAAATTCAAGATCATTTTACGTGCGGTGAAATAATTTAGTGTTCTAGAAATGAAGCCTACGCACCTGTTTACTGAATGACATTGACAATTTTAATTTAAAAATGCAGATACAAAAATTAAAAATTTACACGACCATGGTTTCAGTTCAAAAAGGATGAACTGTTATCAAGACTTGATAATAGTTCATCCTTCTTGAACTGAAACCATGGTCGTGTTTTTTATTTTTTGTGTCTACTTTTTTAATTAAAAGTCATTCAGTATACAGGTGCGTAGGCTTCATTTCTTGAACACTATAATTTTTGTTGTTGTTGTTGTATTATCCATTCAGTCGTGTCCGACTCTTGGTGATCCGATGAACAAACTTCCTCCAATTTTCACGATCATTAGTGGCATTCTTTAAATCATGGAAACTCAAATTTGTATCATTCTTGATAACATCCAACCACCTTGTTCTCGGTCTTTCTCTTTTTCTTTTTCCCTCAACCATCCCAAGCATGGTAGTTTTTTCCAGGGAGTCTTGTCTCCTCATTATGTGGCCGAAGCCTCAGTCTTAGCATAGATGATTCCAAAGACAGTTCTGGTTTGATTTCTTTCAAAATTGACCGATTTGTTCTTCTAGCAGTCCAGGGAACACATAAAAGCCTTCGGCATGGAAATCAATTTTTCGATGATCATTTTTCTTGACTGTCTAACTTTCACACCCATACATGGTTACAGGAAAGACCATAGCTTTGATGATTCGTATCTTGGTTGTTAGTGAAACATCCTTGCTCTTTATTATTTTGCCCAAGCTCATCATTGCTTTCCTCCCCAGGACTAGCCGTCTTCTAATTTCAGGGCTACAATTTCCATCTTGGCTTATCAGTGATCCCTAGAAAATAAAATCTTTCTCTGTTTCAAGTTCTTCGTTACCAATCCTGAGATTTTGTAAGGTTCCCATTGATATAATTTTCGTCTTTTTCACATTTAACTCTAATCCGGCTGTAGCATTTTCTTTCTTGATCTTAGCAATCATTACTTTGAATATAATTAGGAACTCTATACAATTAATAGAAAACTCCACAGATGATAGCCGATGCACCTGGTTAATACCTGGTTAATACCTATCATTTGTGGAGTAAACTATGAACAGTGCACGTAAAATTCTATTTGTAATTAATAGAAAAATTGACGAAATTAAACGAAGAGAATGAAAATGAAATCAAGATAGTAAACATAAGAGGCAAAAATTTAAAATCATTATTAAAAAAGAGAAGTGAAAACGAAAATTAAATTTGGAATAGAATGGGTACTGGTTACAAATTAAAATGTAGAACTTGTCAAAAAAATTATTTTGGAAATTAAGGAAGAACTTTAAAAGAGAGTGTACAGGAACATATTGCTGCTTTTAGGAACAACAACCAAAAGCGTCGAAAGGGGCAGAACACTGCATTAATGAAAACCATAATCCGGACCAAATTATAGAGATTTTATTCACAATTAAAGAAAAACACACAAGGTATATTATAGAAGCCTATACTATAAAAAGTTACCCACGTATCAACGAAGTTAGAGGTTATACAGTGAATAGAGGTCACATATTGGAAATTATCTCATTTCCAAAACATAATGCGGCACAAAGAAGAAAAATTTAAATAATGCATATTTAAATAAACATGCATCAACAAAGATTAGCTATTGCAAATACATTGTTAGCATTAGATTGTTAACAATATTATTGTTATTTTATTTTGCGAAAAACGTGACAAAGCGGAACGTTTTCTGCGAAATATCGTTGAAGAATTTTAAGCAAATAGATGAAAATGGAAGGAATGTATTTTTTTTTAAACATAAGCTTCAGTTATTTTTAATAATTATTTTTTTTCACTTTTTTCGTAACGGGAGTTAAAATATGTAAACAGTTTGAATATCAAGGTATAACTCAGCCGGAATTTTAAAAAAATTTCATGATAATATGATGATATTATTCATGATAATATTTTCGTGATGGCGATTACCAAACATACAATTGGTTTAAAATTGTAATAATAATTTTTTTTTGAAGGATACATTACAATAAAAAAACAGAGAGAGAGAGAGAGAGAGACTGACTTTCTTCAAAAGCTCTCCAGGTTTTTCTTGTAATGTATTCTTAAAACGGTGTTTGTGAATTATTTAAATTACTGTTAAATGACACTTAAAGTTTTTTTTTTTACACTTTTTAAGTATAACCTGTCCTTAAAATTTTTCGTTCTTACAATTTTCTAAAGCATTTGTGAGTTTAGTAATGCTCATTTCTCATGAATTATAATTTAGATGCAGGTTAAGTTTTTATAAACATTTGTTTTCGGAAAAAAAAAATCAGACTGAAAATATGTAGTTATTTTTAGGGACGTCGAAAACAGGAATCTGGTAATTATATTAGAAATCCATGTTATGAAAAACGAGAATGCCTTTTGTTGCAATTGATAGAATAATTACATTAGTTCTTTTAAGTAGGATAGAAAATAAAGACAACAGGAAATTAATGAGTCAAAAAAGACCCTCCGTGAATGCTTTCAGGTACATTGCTACTACTTGGAAGCTTTGTTAGGTAAAATAAAACAAAAATAAATTAAGAACGGCTTTAGACGTTTTTAGAACGCTTTTTGGTTGCTCCGCAGTGTAAGGATAATTAAATAAAAGTATTATTTATTATTCGTAAAAACGCACAGAAAAACGAATTTATTTTTTCAAATGCATTTCCATTCTATTCACAGAATGTAGTTAAATCGGTTTCTCGCATTCACCCCATTTCATGAAAATCCTTCGACCCGTTTTGAAGATAGAATTTACAAGAATTGCTTACTTTATAGTCTATGATATAAAATAGTCACTTTCTTCCTATAGATTTTCCAGATAATCCGTAAATTAACTTATCTGTAGAGAAACTAATTTTTTATTTACAGAATTTAGAAGGAAATAACGGACCTTAAATTTTTTTTAAAATACAAAAAATAAACTTGTTATTCAACGGCTTTTCGTTTGCTTTTCTATTATTTGAAATAAAATTTGGAATTGAAATGAACTGAAGAAAAGAAGTTTTTCCAATAGGTTTCTACCATTTTCCATTGCACGCCAAGAGCATAATGAGAAAGCAACGTTTAGTTTTTGAATGTAATCTATGCCTCCTCGCATTAGACATCAAAAATTCCATTCGCCTTTGCGCTCTTTTAGGAAGAGTCGAAGATGAATGTTCCCTTCATTCCCATTGGTCTTTTCATTTCCTTCTTTTAGTGATTTAAAGAAGATAAGACCATGAGTAGCTTCGTTTTCTGATTCTTTCTCAATTGGAACGATAACCTGTGGATTTAACACTTGACTAATATAACAGTTAAAACGGAACCAAAGAAAATAAGATAGGCTTTTAAATCAAAGGAATTTCATTAGCAGTTGTTAGATGAAGCACACTGGAGATTAATCAGAAATGTCATTCATTCAAAATAGGCAAATTGTCGCCTAGGTTGCTAGAAATGCAAATAAATAATCGCCTAAACCGAGTGTCATTTCATTTGCTATCATGGAGCCATCGAATATTGTTCGTGCATTTTTATACAAAGTGTCCCAAAAGTAGATATCAAAAATAAAGCCTTGCACCTGATTAAGCAATTAAACAAATTTATAAACATAAAGTGAATTACAACGTTTCACTTTATGTTTATAAATTTGTTTAAGTGCTTAATCATGTGTATGGCTTTATTTTTGATATCAATATTATGCGGTGCACGTAAAGCCGTTATGTTTGTCCCAAAAGTACTCTCGAGGTAATTCAACCTCGAGTTAATAATTGAGTAAGAAAAACGAAAAGCCCAATTGTTATGTTATTATTTCGAATGTTCGCTAATATGTGACACAGATGAATATAATCTCTTGAATTTTGCAATGACGACGATGATATGACCGAAGATGAAGACAAATAACAAGAGAGCGACGGCAATTATGAAGTAGAAAAGTCCAGAAAAGCTGTCTCGTAAAGGATATATGAAATATCATAATGGAGCAAATGAAAGCAGTTGTTGATTATAATGTTATTCCTGGAGGTGGAAAACGAGCTTGGAAGAGTCTATGTAATATTCAGATGACTTTAAGACAGAGTCCGGTAATCCACCAGTGAAAAAAAGACCATTGCAAAGGAGGGGAGTCAGAAAATGCAATCCATTGAAAACTATATTATTAGCAATTTTCAACTGCTCGTGAATATCATTTACAAATTCATGATATTTATTTAGAGGAATGCGCAACTGAGACTTCAGAAATATATGAACTAACAAATTTCGCTGCAAGCAGGAAGTTGCTCAGCGCAATAGTGGAATTGCCAGAACAAAAATCACAAAGATAGTCAGTAGACAACCTAACAGAAAAACTCAAAGATGCTGCAAGAAAGAAATGCCAATGTAGTGCTGCAAACATTTCAAGATTCTGTAATTCTTAATACTGACCAATCTGGATTTAATATCGAGATATCTGCAGCTAGTACATTGTCCCACATTGGCGAGAGAGACGCAATTGCAGCTGTTAATTGCATCAATGCTACAACATACTCTATTCATCATTGTACATCAAAGAATGGATTATTATTGCCGAAGTTTTTTATCTGCTTATACGAGTTATCCGGATCATTTCTCGAGAAATCGAATCCATCAAGCAATTGTGTCGAAATGCTGTTATTGATTGCTTTAAACTAGGAAAAATGAATAAGAAGTTGTTGATAAACTTCAACGAAACTGTAATTAAGTCTGTCGCTACGAAATATTTTGTTGTAATATTAGACAGTTGGAAACGTCAAGCAGATGCCATTCAGCAATATTTCAAGATATTAAATGCACAGTTAAGGAAATTCCTCCGCACTGAATCTCTACTGCGCAGTCGTTAGGTGTCTTTTGTTATAGACAACTGAAATAGTTGGTGAAAAGACTTGTCTTTGCAAACAGTTAGTCTTTCTCGACTCCTTTACGATCTTTGGTGCTGGAAGGGAACAATAAAGCTCCAATAGTTTGCACACAATCAATTAACATCGCCAGCATTCAATACCACGATCAAATAGTCGTGGTTTAAATCTACTTATGGTAATTGCACATATTCTTCATTTCAATCCGTCCGAGAAGTTTGCTTTGAGCTGTAATAGGCAAACATTGTAATCATATAGTTGTTCAAACAAGGCTATTATTTCAATGTAGTCATTGTCGTGAATTTTACTGTTTTAATCCTATCTTTGACGACGTTGTGTTTCATTTACATTCAAATAAAACATGATTGACAAGACATTGAAAACGTATCAAAAATTAAAAAAAGAAAAGCATATTCAAAACACTTTAACTACTTCAGTAAGCTCAAAATTAATCCAGAAACAATTAAAGAAATATAGAAATAAATTTGCAACCTGTGCCTGCAGCGGAATCGAACCTTGATTTACGAGACATTGACGAATGGAAAAAAAAATTATTTATTTAGTTTTTGTTTATTTATTTTCCTTCAGTATTCTGGTGTTTGTTTCTTGTTGCTTTATTTTCTCTTTTTTCTAAATAAATTTGCGAAGATCACAACAAAAACCACAAATGAATAATTCTCTAATCCTAAATCTTGTTGTATTAGAATTAAATATTGTGCAATAAAGGAAAGTTGTAAAATTAAAATGGATCAATTTCAACCAGTTGCTTTTTTGTTTTATTTTCTCACTTTCCTAAAAGCTTCGGCGTCTTGGCTGAGTGAAGCTGGCCCTAAGGCAGATGTCTTTAGCGCCTTTCTAGATGTCCTTCCTCTAGGGAAAGAGATTACAAGTAATGCTGATAGATTATTTTGGATCTCTTTTCGCTTCGGTTATTGGGTTTTCCCAAGAGACTTCACAAGAATTATCGCTTACACATTACCACTAAAAGTTAGACTCTAAGGAGCGATTGTGTTTCAGCAATAAAGCCAACATTGGAACGCCCACGCAAAAATTGTATTCATCTGACAGTCATTACAGAAATTGTAAGAAGAATATTTAGAGATCTCTTTTTACTTTACTAATCGTTTCCTGTGAGTAAATATAAATCCTATTTGAAATAACCTTTCCTGATAAAAATGAGGCCTGACTATCAGTTAGGTTCGAGGATCTTTTGTTGATGAAATTATTCAGATTCACATGTTTCTGACGAAACTTGAGAGTTGATATCCTGTTGCTATCACCAAGTCAGAGCGTGATTCAACCTTATTTAATGAATTCTTACAAATACAAACCCAATGTTTACTCGTAAATCCTCAGGAATTTCTGAAATCTCAACAAAAAGAATAAAGAGTCTAATGTGTATATATAAAATGTTTTTAAAAATATATACAATTGAACCTTCGCACATTTAACAACATATTTACAAATAAAATAATTTCCTAGCATCACCCTGACGTTGTCAGGTAGGGCTAGCCCGTGGTCCATAGTTGGCCAAAGTCGATGAAAGGAAGGAAAATAATACAGAGGAGCTTTCGGCACCACCTTTGCGGGGATCATTGTCAACTAAGGA
Organism: Thereuonema tuberculata; assembly: GCA_023159025.1. Taxonomy (NCBI): domain Eukaryota; kingdom Metazoa; phylum Arthropoda; class Chilopoda; order Scutigeromorpha; family Scutigeridae; genus Thereuonema; species Thereuonema tuberculata. Next base: position 5,505,876 of record JAFIDM010000005.1, read on the forward strand.
TGCAAGGTTCTATGTAATTAAATACATTTTAAAAACTTTAAAACAATTGTGATAGTTGTATTATTGAGGAACTAACTGCGTTGAATCCTGTCATCAAAAAGAAGCTTTGTAATTGGAGAAACTGTTTTAGGTTAGAGATCCCAACACAGTTTCAGTAAATAAATGAAATGTATTCTAGATTAACGGCTAGACATGCTATTTCTGTTACTTAATGATAATATATCATTTTTAGAGTTTCTTATAATTAATTATATACAAAATAACTTAAAAACATTATGAAAACTAATTTGATGATTACAATTGTTAATTGATTATTAATAAACAGATGTTTGAAATAACTTTAAGATGGTAAGTAATCAATTGTCGAATCTTTGCTCGAAAAGAACTGTTATTTAATAAGAAATCAAATCATCTTCACATTATTACTAAGCAATAAGTCATAAATAATGGAAAAAATATTGTTAATTTATTTGCACAAAAGCACTTGAATAAAATAATTTAATACAGTAATAATAATAACAATATTCTTTTCAATATACAGTATAACGACATCTATAAAGAAATCGTGTAGTAATGTATAAAACTAGAAGGCTACCTGTTGCTTCTCTCCGGAAGTCTCATATACGTAACAGAAAAACATTTTATTTATTCAGAAAAAATATATCATGGAAACTAAAAGTAAAGATAAAAATACAGTAAACTTGAAATTCTAAAAAAATACATGAATTTCATTTGTAACGGTCTGAAATTTATTCACAGAAAGAAATGACATCAAGTAAACTAAAACCTACAGCTTAAAACTTAAAATAAAGTAAAATTTAAATACTAGAAAGTACGTGCATTGAGTTTTGAAATCCATTTGTAACAGTCGGAAATTTCTTGTCTTACAACGCACGTGAGAAATTCCAGTGTTACTGACAACGCGCGTGCGAAATTCCTTTATTGTGGACAGTGTCGATCATGCAACAATGCAACTGTTGTCAGGCATGCGTATACAGAATTATTTTAATAGTAGATTTCGACTTGCTTGTGTTAGTAATTTTTGGGTAAACCATAGTTGATCGTGATTTTTTTCAGTTTCCCAAACCTTGATAAAGAGCCAGTGGAGTTTCCCTGGAAGAGAAAAGCATGGTTCAATGTGTACCAGAATTTCTACGCATCACTCGTTTCATAAAAAAAGATTTTTTTAATCTCTACTGATTTCAGTCTCAAGTAAATGATGTCATTTACTTGGTGTTCAATCTTAACATTATTAAACCATTGGAAAAAAATGCGAAACTTTTTTTTCCAATCACCTGATATAAAATATAATCACAGATTCGATAACATTATATATTGTTGTCAAAAATTCAATTTTATGACAAAGTAATTGTTTTGGTAAAGATATTCCCTTCCCCTCAGGGTTGGTTAGTTGTAACCATATGGGCTGTCGAATCCGGGGATTTCTTTCCCGAGCAAGTGGTCAGGAAAGATTGATGGTTTCATACCTAACTCTTCTGGCTGCAAACCAGATCCCTTTTCTTTGCTCTGGGTCTTTTATCTACGTCAGAGTATTTTTCTTTTCTTGGCTCAGACACTTTTATTTTATCCCACTCTGACCTTCCCCTTCTCTTTTTTCTTCTCTTCACTAAGCAAATCCCATGGTTAATAGACCCTCGTCTAAGGGATGAATGTCGCCGGTCCTTATGCCATCACGCGATCCTAGAGGATCTTTATGAAGGAGTATTACTGCATTCTACGGAAAAAAGAAAGAATGAAATTCAAGACCCAGATGGTAATCCACCCTCTCCTTCGGGAGAGGCAGGCTTCCATTCGGATTCTGGGGGGAGCCATCCATAACTTTTATCATCAGAGGCCCAGCTTTCTTCAGAGGCCTCAAATTACACTCTAAGACACGGGGCAGCAGAGACTGCATCCAGCCAAAGTGACATGGATACACAGTCCAACAAAGACATTCTCTCAGAAAGTGAGGAGGCATTTCTTCCTCTGATAACTCTGATACACTGGGGACATCAGTGAGCACAAACTCAGCAACTTGACAAATTAAAGGTCAACCGAATTAAAATGACTAGCAGTCAACGCTAGATTTGAGGCGCAGGCATTCCTTGAGATCCAAGCAAATTTGATAAAAGCAAAAGAGCTAATAAACTCAAGTATAAAGCAAGAAGCGCAGAGGCTGCTTAGACTCCCTCTGGTAAACCTTCAAGTCCCCATGCTACTGGATACAAACGCAACAGAGCAGAATCCTCCACCCGCCGTCAACTGAGATTGACAGAAAGCGGCAGAGATGGACGACGCCTACAACTTCAAAAGAGAACACTACTATACATTAAGGTAAACTCACGATCACAAAGATGGCAGTGGTGATAGAAAGCTATCCAACATCCAAACTTAGTAAAGAACAGAGTGAACAGATAGAACAAGCATTGATAGGGTAGGATCGCCGACTTTCAGACGACACGTATCCTGCCTTTGCGGACTTCACTCCTGATAAGATCTGCGAGCTGCTTTATAACCAGAATCCATTGTTAAAAGTTTCAGAATGGACGAGACTATCACTTAAAGACGACCCGAAAGGTAAAATCTTTATTTTTCTGATAGATGATGAATCGTTCGGGACGCTTAAAGCCTCTGATTGTAACGTGAACGTCGCCCTGTGGACGTCAACTATTCTTATACTCTCGGGTAAAGAAAAAGATGACGCTAAGGGTGATACAGATAAACCTCCACCACAGTAGAGCAGCAACAGCTGCTGTGTGTGGTACCTTTACCAAAGATAATTTTGATCTAGCCCTCATCCAGGAGCCGGATCTACCATGGACGTATTGTTCATATTGTTGGGCTTGAAGAAACAAAAAGGTAAATTATTTCCTGTAATTCCATAAATAAAGCTAGGACTTGCATTATGGTTAAAAATAGCTTACAGATTTTTCCGTTGGTTGAATTCTGTTTCAGAGATTTAATCTCGATACTTACCAACTGGGGCAAAAGGAAGGTGCAAAGCCTTATAGTGAGCTTAGCATACCCACCTTATAACTCCAATGAATTACCTCCGTCGCAGGAGATCAGACTCTTAATGGCGCACGCGCAACGTACCAACATTGATCTCCTTGTGGAGTGAGATGCCAATTCTCACCATAAAGAAGGATGGGGAAGCACCAATACCAATGCTAGAGGTGAATCATTTTTAGAATTCCTACTAGCAAATGACTTATAGATAGGTAATGTCGGTAGTTCTAGTACTTTTGCTAACAGACTTAGGAGCGAAACTGTAGTCATTACCTTCTGTATGCAACTAGACTTGGTACAGGAATGGCACATCTCCGACGAAGCATCCCTTTCGGACCATAGCTACATTAATTTCAATTTGGAATGTACATTAAATCCCAATCGTATCGTAATCCTAAGAATACAGATTGGTAAGATTATTCTGATCAACTTAAAGCCATGGTAAAACCATTGGTAAAAAAACTCAACACAGCACTTGACATAGAGCAAGTAGCGTCTGCTCTCAATGAGGTTATAATGGAAAGCTACAAAGACAACTGCCCGATTATAGAAGGATCCTGATCCTCCGGTATAAGATTGCGGACAAGAGATCTAGAACGAAAGCGTAAGGCTGTCAGGAGGCTATTCAATCATTCCAAGGACACTGGGAACTGAAGGCAGTATCACATTGCCCTCACAGCCTTGAGTGTTGCGATAAGGAAAGAAAAAGGAAATCATGGAGGAAGTTTACGCAAGACATACATAGTCTTAAGGAAGCTGCTAGACTTCACGAAGTTCTGGCAAGTAAACCTATTAATCCTGTCGGTTCTCTACGAAAGCCCAGCGGAGAGTGTACTACCACAGCAAGGGAAATGCTTGAACTTCTCCTCATGTTGCATTTCCCTGACTATGTTACTATAACTGGTAACGAAACTAGCGGTTTCAGCATTACTGGCAAAGACCCAAGGCCATGGGCCACCATATCGGACTGGAACCTTGCAAGGCAAGTTATCACTGTATCTAAAGTTAGATGGGCTATTAGTAATTTTAGCCCATTCAAATCTCCTGGGACTGACGGGGTGTATCCTGTCTTGTTACAAAAAGCACCTCAGTCAGTCCTTAATCGCCTCTGCGAACTATTCAGAGCCAGTGTGGCCTTAGGGTACATAACACGGGAGGATGAGCAGAGTGGTCTTTATTCCAAAGAGGGATCCCGCAGAGTACTCCTCTGCGAAGGCATATAGACCAATATGTCTCTCCTCATTCCTCTTGAAGGTTATAGAGAGACTGGTGGATAGACACATCCGAGATAAGTGCGACTGGGACAGCCTCTCCATCGGAATCAACATGCCTAGCAACCTGGCAAGTTATGTTTATCTGTCCTAAACGATCTTGTTTCAAGGGTAGAAGACGTCCTGGACTGTAAAGAAATAGCACTTTGTGCATTTTTGGACATTGAGGGTGCTTTTGACAACATCTCGCATGACACTATCATACATAGGGCTAGAGAATGAGACTTACAAGTCACTGTATGTAGATGGATAGATGCTTTACTTCAAAGCCGTTATGTTAAATCAATCCTTTTGCTTGATACAATTGAAATCTATAGTAGCAAAGATTGTCCACAAGTTGGAGTACTATCACCCCTATTGTGGAATTTGGTGGTTGACGACCTCCTTACTCAAATCTCCAATACCGGAGTTCATATACAGAGCTATGCAGATGATATAGCTCTCATGGTTACAGATAAGTTTTGTGAGACAGTAGTTCACATCATGAATGACAGGCTCAGAAAGATCTGCACATGGTGCGAGAGTGAGGACTTAAATTTTCAACCCCTCAAAAACTGTTATAGTTCCGTTTCCTAGAAAGAGGAATTTAACTGCATTAAACAGAGTTAAGTTGAATGGAGTCCAGTTGGCAGCTTCGGAGTCAGTACAGTTCCTCGTCGTGACCTTGGACCAAAAACTGAAGTGGAATGCACATCTGGAGAATTGATAAGGCCAAATGGACGTTTCTTACGTCCAGGCGTGCCATCGGATCAAACTGGGACTGAAACTAAATATGGCTTATTGGCTGTATGTATCGGTTATACGCCCTCAAAGGTATGCGTATCCAAAGTCTGTTGGCGCAAAGCCATCCAGTAGACTTCTGGTAACAAACTATCTAGTCTACAAAGAATGGCTTATCTATATACTACGGGTGCTTTTTTACCAGCACTACCACTGTAGTACTGGAAGTGCTGCTAGACTTAATACCCCTAAATCTGTTCTTACAGCTAGAAGCTTGAAAAACAATCTACCGGTTACAACAAACAGGTTTGCTGAGAAAAGTTCGATCTTTAAAAAGTCGTACCAAACTCAGCAACCTGACAGTTATTTCCAGTTCTCGACATGTCTTCAGATGTAATGAAGAGAACCTTGGCATTTACAAAATCATATACTGTGATCATTGAATCATGGTCAATTTGGGAGACTGCGAAGAATAATCCTCCTCTTAAGGAACTCGTCTGGTACACAGATGGTTCTTTAATTAATCATAAAGCTGGATACAGGGTGTTCTGTAATAAGCCTCGAACAACTATAAAAGACAGCCTGGGAAGTCATTGCACTATTTTTCAGGCAGAAATTATAGCTATTTTGGAATGTGCCTATTATGGGCTTTTAAAAGGCTACAAGGATGCAAACATTTCCATTTTTTTCGGATAGCCAAGCTGTCCTTAGAGCGCTGAATGCCGATGTCATATCATCTAAATCCATATGGGAATGCCACCAAACATTCTGTGCTCTTGCACAACTGATGGATTCCATGTCATAGGGGGTTTGATGGGAATGAAAAAGCTGACCAATTGGCAAAAGAGGAAGCTGAAACTCTCTTCATTGATCCGGAACCAGCTTGTGGAATTAGGTGCTAAGAGCACAATGCATAATTGGGCCAAAAAAGAACACCAACTAAGATGGAATCTCTTTCCTGGCCAAACCTTTAGGAAAAACCTAGTGCAAGGACCCTTAACATCGCTTACAAGATCTTTGATTAGACTTCACAGCTAATCTTCGATTAGGCATAGCATTTATTGCTGGACACTAACAGTTGCAGGTCTACTTCAAGAAGATATCAGCTGCAGATTATGAGGGCAGTCGCCGGAGACAGCCAAGCGTTTAATCCTGGACTGCGAATTCTTAGACCTTAGGAGAAGAAGGATATTTGAAGGCAAACATCCGGGAGATGAATTCGATATAAGTTTGGGGAGTAAGATACTGGAAGTTATAATGTTCACTGGCATCGGAACTCCCTAACTATGCGAAAACGAGAGCACAATAATAGAGATTGACGTGCGCAGGGTCTAGAGCCTTAATCCCAATACTAATCTAAGATATTCCCTTAAATTTTTAAATATAGAATGGAAAATAAAAATACTGATAATGACCTTCAAGTACTATTAATGATTAAATATTGATTTTTTTTTTCATCTACGTTTCCTTTAACTGATATAATTTACAGAAACACAGAGAAAGAATACACAGAGAAGAAGAATAAAATGAAAATTTATAATAAATTCTTTATTCTAACTTCCTTCTCTGGTTTGATTCAGTTTCTCAATTTATAACTTTATGTCCGTCAATTTATAACTTTATTTTTAATATTTCCTTTTTTGTTGACAAATTACTTAAAAGTTCAAGGCAATAAAAGTAACGCTTATTTTATTATAAAGAACAGATTTCTCCTAACTATGTTTATCATAAAGGTATTAGCATATTTTTTTATTTTTAATATATTTATTAGTATGTTTTAATTATTAAATCCTTTATTGTTGATTGTTTAATCATTTGACTCCTAAGAACTCCTTATCCTGTCAATTGAATCCTAAGAAGGATTTGAAGTCATTTTGATTTTTTTCGAAGAGAAGCAATAAAATGAAAAGCTGTTTTTTTTCTTTTCTGTCTAAAGATCCTCAGCTCGACAATATCGGATTGCGATCGTCGTGCATCAACTCCACCTGTGCACCTTCTCACCGACCACCAACACAGACCTTTTATTAAACCTTGGATTGAAGAAAGTTTACTGCACAAGAAAGGTAAAATAAAGACTCACACACATGTCTAGCAATGACTTTTACTAGATTAAGGAAATCAATTGAAAGTTTTATAATAAGTGTGGAATAATTATATGATTATTCTTCTTTTTTATTGGGATTTATACATAGAACAAAATAATGTGTTCGTCATCTACGTTTGGCCTCTTTCTCACTAACAATCACTGGATGTATTTAAGATAATTTTTTTAATGATATTTATTGCTGTTAGGTATACTTAAAACTGTATACCTGTAGCATAGGTGCTGATTGATTATTATATAATAAGGAATTGAATGCTAAAAATTAGTTAAAATTAAAGTCAAAATATCCATCAATTATGTCAGATATCAACTGTTCTTTAATTATATATTATAAAAGCGTTATTTTGTCTGTCATAAGACTTTACATTTTTCCAATTTTGTTACCAAACTATAAGAGATAGAGTGGTCATGTAAATAGATAAAATGTAGATCTTTTTAAGACAAACAAAATGCTACAAAAATCTTTCGAAAAAAGTTTTTGGTTTCATAGATGGCGCCTTTTAAAGGGTCAAATTTTGACTTTTTCTCAATTTAAACGAAAAGTATAAAAGATGGAAGAGAACATTATATTGAGAAAATGTTGGTATTTGAAAGTTCTATCGAACGATATATCACTTATTCACAAACGCTTCAGCGTTTGCAAGATACATGCAAAAATATGAATTTTCGGTGTGTGACGCCGACCCGCAATAGATCCGAGTTATTCGGAGAAGCCACAACGGGCTGGGAAGTTATATATTCTCCGACGATCGCAACATTAATTTGCTAAATAAATAAAGTTTTTTTTTTGAATGCTATATATGCAAGGGTTTCGGAGCGAAGCGACGGTACCCGGCTATTATTATTATATATTATAAAACGTTATTCTAAACATCTCACCAAATTTAAATGTAAAATAACTACATTTAATACAAAAAGCAAATTTTCGAAAAGATGGCGTCTTTTCTTTCTCAAGCCTAAAATAACGATAATTTGAAGAACAATACTCTAATTTAGAGTATTGTTCTTCAAATTATTGTTAATTTAGAGTATTGTTCTTCAAATTATTGTTATTTTAGGCTTGAGAAAGAAAAGACGCCATCTTTTCGAAAATTTGCTTTTTGTATTAAATGTAGTTATTTTACATTTAAATTTGGTGAGATGTTTAGAATATTTAATAGTAGAGGCTTTAGAAGGAAAGATCTACTAAAAAAGTATGGAAACTTTACATATAAAACGTTATTCTGTCTGTCATTCTGTAAGCAAAATGCTAAATTACAAATTACTAAAATGTTACTGAAATAGAGAATCTATTCATAAAAAATGAAAATATATTAAACAACTGTCGAACTATACTGATTGGCGACGTAAATATAGATATTTTCAAAATGAATAAAAACAATGTAGTACAGAAATACGTAAAACTTATGTGCAATGATGGTTTCAAAAATCGTCTTTACGGAACAACAAGAAACTGTACAATTCATGGAAATACGAAAACAAATATAGATCATATTTTCATAAATAAACATGATATCAAAACACCAGGAATAATATGTAAAGAACGAATCGGATAACAGTTGAAAATGAGAAAATAACACATCCAAATATAATCTATAAAGAACTAATCAAAGATGTTAACAAAACAAAATTCATTTAAATCTACATATATAAAAAGAAAAGTCCTGACTCACTCACTCACTGACTCATCAACGCTCACCCCAAACCCTTTGGATCTAGAAAGCTGAAATTTTGCACAGAGGTTTCCTTTATGATGTAGACAAGGAATAAGGCCGGATTTTTCGAAATTCGGGATAGGGAATAATCTGACAAACTGACGATGAAGTGTAAGGCGGCAACCCCAGGTGTGTGGCGCCAACCCGCAATACCTCTGAGTTAAGTGGAGAAGGGCACAACGGGCTGCAAAGTCGTATATTCTCCGATCTCAATATTAATTTGCTAAATAAATAAAGTTTTTTTTTTTTTTTTAATGCTATGTACGCAAGGGTTCCGGCTAGTATTTTATAGTAGTACTATAATTATAGTTATCCCAATAGAGTTAACTGAAAAGTTTCTACTTAATATAATTTTGTAAACCATAATTACTAGTTGCGACCCGTGAAATATTCACGGAATTAAAACAAATGCCACATTTTTGAAATGCCCTGAATTTTTTGAAAAACACAAGATTGAAAAAGATGTCCTAAGCTCATTTTTTTAAAAGCCATGACTTCCGCAACAGCCCACAGATAATTTGAATGACAAAGCCATTTGTTAAAATAAAATAAAATAAAAATGGATTTATCAGTTTCAACAATAATAATAACAATAATGAATGTCCAACAGCCAACACCAATAATCCTGTCTGGACAACAATGACAGCACGTGCTTCGCCATTGTCTCCTACTTGTTGAGTAGTGAGAGAGTGGCTACACAGCCGAAATTATGTCAAAACCAAGGTTTTACAAACTCTCTGATAAATTTTGACGCCTGAACTTTATGCATTTCAGTGTAAACTTCATTTATGTGGGAGAGAAAATCTCAATACGCTGATAATAATTGTATAATCGTGATCCGTCGTAGTGAAGTGGAGAAAATAGTACGGACGCCATCTTTAAACATGGAAATGACGTCATGCCGGACGTGTTCCAACGCTGCACTGTGATTGGTTATCTCAAATTACAAATTTACAAATTTGCAAAGATCGTACAACTTTTGCTTATTAGTAGGATGATTATGAAGTTTCGTAATGTTAAAAGATTCTTAGCCATTTTATTTCTTATATTTAAACTGTCATGATAGTTTTCTTTGTCTTTTTTGCAATCAAAAATATTTTTTATTATAGTTTGGTATATAATTTTTTCTTGTATTATTAGAATTTTAAACTTTTTTCTAATTTTTTGTTGTTCATACAAAGGCTGGTTTTAAAAATTTACTTAAACAATATTAAATATTTTTTTATTAATTTATTTATATTATTAATTTGTTGTTTATTTATAAAAACCCAACAGTCTAATCCATAATTTAAAATAGAATCCACGAAGGATTTGAAAATGATAAAGTTTATGTTTAAAAGGAAATGAGTTGCTGATATGATAAATAACAAATCAATAAGTATTTAACTTCTTAATAACCGAATTGTAATGTATGTTCCAATAGAACTTTACATCACTATAAATTCCCAAATATTTCTGCTGTGAAACAAATTCAATTTTTTTCACAATTACACTTATTTATATTTGAATTATTTGGATTCTTTAAGTTAATACAGTTTATATAATCTTTGATTTTATTTTTGAATTTTCTATTTTTAGATAACCTTTTAGTATATCATAAGTGTTTCCTCTTATACCCATCAAATTAAGTTTTTTTAGTAAAAGATTATGATTTTATACTATCTTTACCTAATCTCCATGGATAAACAAATTCATTTCTTCTTAAATTACCGTAAAATTACATATACTCTTTAGATGATGTTAGAATATGCATCTCAAGAATTTGACAGCGTTTAATGAAAATCTTCAAATTTAAGAAAAGGAATGGTGAATGTAAAAAGTTATAGAAATGAGCAAATTATCTTCGAGCTTTCGAAGATAGAGGGAGCAAGGGATCAAAAATTCGTTTCAACCAACCCATTGTTCAGCATCAAAGAAGATTTTCTGTAATTTTTGAGATAATTTTCAGGATGACGAATCAAGATAAAGAGTTAAAAGCTTCTCTTAATAAAAATGAATTCGATGCTTTAAATTCTAGCCTTGAATTTCATGGAATTGTATCCAAGTGCATGAGTAAGTTTTGGGGTTTAGTTTTTGTCTGTAACTACAGAAGCTAAGACCTTAACAAACTATGAAATATTTGTTTCAGTTCCATTTCTGCTATCAGCTGATCTATGAAAACCAAACCAAAACTCGCAGGTGTTGTGATATTCTTTGTATCAAAATGAGATAATTGCAAAAAAAAAAAAGAATTAAATTTTTGATCTGATCTTTTTATTTTTATGACATTATTTTGAATTTGACAAAACAACATTCTCCGATTTAATTTGCATTTTTAAATTATGTATTTTATTGAAAGTTATAAATACAAAAGTCAAAAACAAATTTCAAAGCAATTAATAATTTGTTTGAATATGAATCAATAATATGGTAGAAGATAGAAGGAATCTAATGGAGAAATAGCTTTTCTTTATGAGGTAACTAAATAAAATAACATTCTAAACAGTGAAACTATCATTATCAATGATAGTTTATTTGTTAAGAATCATTTTAGAAACTTAAGATTTCTAAATTTTCACTATTCTTCAGAAAAATTTAATCAGATCTAATTAATGGCATCAAAAATGAAATTGGATTCATTATTATTACAATGAAAGACCTTGTGGTAACTTGAGAAAAATTAAACAAACAAACCCTAGTAATTTCACTAGAAAAACTGAAGATAAAAACCACCTAACATAGTCTAAGTTCAAAACAGGTATCTACAAAGTTAAGTATTTATATTAGACACTGTTGTCCATTGTTGAGTCCATTGAAATTCAATGACTGGACGCTGTTGAAACAAAGGAAATCTATTGCACCTATTGCAACACTTCAGTTCTAGAGATCGTTGCAGTTTGTCACCAGACAACCACCGTCTATTGCCCTAAATCCCACTTCAGTTGGGATAAGAGCCATTGCACGTCACAGCTGTTTTACCAGTTAGGATTCCTAAGCAAATAGGAAATTCTCAAACAAAATAAATATCATTACCTAAAAAAAGCCTGAATCACTTTCTGCAAAAAGGGCAATTTATTTTCAAAATATTGTAATTTCATCATTTTACTCGAGTCTAACTTGATTAAACGCTGTTCAACCAAACACCAACGGGATCAACTTATAATTTCATGAAAGTAATAATTATTATTTACTAATTACTAAAACACTCCAACTATATTAATGTATTTTTTTTCTAATTTCTATTAAACTTTAACTTAAAGATCATGTTTAACTGATATTTTGATAAATGTAAATAATTTCATAGACAGATTATAACAACATAGATTATATAGATATCCAAAAGACCAGCTTATGGAAATCGTCGATAAGCTGTAAACTACATAATTTATGTAAAGTAAGAAATTATCTATCTTTTATCACCACTAGAATAACAGATTAGACGTCTGTTACTGGAATCTTATTTTGCTTGTTTCATTATTGTAGCAATAATGTAAGATCTGTCATTTCGAAAATGTCATGGGGATTCTTGGAGGTTTCTGAGACTCGTACGTCCGAAATCGTGATCAGACAGGAGCCGTATCTTAAGATTATGGCTGCCTATGGGAAAGTGTTTTCTCTGTAAATGTGCGAACTGTGAATGAAAAAAAGATGAGATCGATGAGTAATGATACGAAAATCACAACAGAGCAAATAATAGCAGACTTAAATATATCGGCAGAGAATAATCCATTCAATAGGAATAGTTCAGTGGAAATTCCTAGAAATAATATTTTTGACTGTGCTGCAATACCTACACCTTTCATTCTTGATATCAATGCCAAAAAAAAAGCCTACAATTGTGCAGAAAATACTAAAGATGGAGACTTCATAACGGGTAAAATGTCCTTTGCGAATTGTCTTTAAGTTGTTCCTCCAACACAGAATAGTTTTGGAGTAGAAGTCCTGACTTCTTGGTTCAAGCATGAAGGCTATGATGGTGTGAGCTCCTCAACGTGGCGTTGTTTAGGACCTTTCAATCATTCTCAAAGATCGTGTAATAGTTACAATGTATCTGAACATTCTCCAGACCACAGCGCAAACAATCTTCCCAATTGATGCTGCAAAGTGCAAAACAAGTTGGTTTGGAGACTAACAGGATGTGGTTAAGTAACTACTCTACTTCCTAATGTTCTCAATCACCAGATAGTAATGTTATGGAAATTTTGTAGAACGTCTTGAGGGTCAGGATCCACGATCTTCATCATTCGCAGAAATATTTTAGGAGTAGCAGTACAAAATAGCACACTTAAGTTCGAGACCTTAAGAGAAAACCTATTGCAGGTGATTTGCTGCTGTTAACGTTGAAGGAACTCCATATTAGATAAAGATGTTTGCCCAAATGCTAAAAATGTCCATTTCCTTTCATATTTAAAATAAATCTCTCTTAATTATGAATTTAATCACAATTGCTAACCAACAAACTCTAACTTCTGTATGTTTACATTTCGAATTGTTTAATTTTATATTATGTAAAATTTGTATATCACAGAATCAACAACGGATAGAAAAACAATATTTTATATTCATTTATATGTTGTGTCAAATGTATTTAGTATGACATTACTATAATAGACAGAAAACAAAAAACATTATTATACAGATTTATTTACACTGTTCTACGTGATTTACACTTAAAGAAACTTCTCAATTTAATTTATTCGAAAAATTTCGTTTAATTTCGTGTCTAACTGACAACTTATTTCAGGCAAACAATATACTTTTATAAAACTTAAAATAAGATTTCGATAATCTATATTACTAAAATCTTTTATTTCTCTGTCTGTCTGGCGCAATTTCCTGAGAGAATGGAAAATAGAAATAATTTTTACAATGAAACGTCCGCGACAGGAATTGAACCTACAACCTTCTAATCCGAAGTCAGATATCTTATCCATTAGGCCAAGGTGACTACTACTCATATTGTTTTTTGACTTATGTGTCCTTCCCCTTCCCCAATCAATAATGAATGAATTCAATCTTTTTTTTTTTTGAATCTCAAGATATTTTATTTATTTCTGATCCGTCTGTTTATTTTTCATTCGAAAATGACAAATAGATCTATAATTTCCGAAATGTTGGAATATTTTAAAAATAATTTTCTTACTTAATCAAATTCTATGTGATATTGAAAAACAACCACGGGTACACGGGAGATATTTGAATAAAAAAAAAGAGTCAAAAAAGAAAGAAGGACTATTAGATACAATACTGAAAAATCCCTATTCGTAACTCAAAAACAATCACTTTTTGTAACTCAAAAAACCCACTGAAGGTATTAATTGTCATTAAAAAAAAGTGTTTCAAGAAAGACAGATGCACTATTTCTATTAGGTAGAATACTGAAAAATCACTATTTGTAACTTAAAAACCAATACTATTTGCAACTCAAAAACCACTCAAAGATTTAGTATATATCTATATTACTAAAATCTTTTATTTTTGTGTCTGTCTGATGCAATTGTTGTAATATGTGAAAATAGAAATAATTTCTACAAGTTCACTACGGGAATCGAACATGCAATCTTCTGTTCCGAAGTTAGACGTCTTATCCATTAGATCACGAGGACTACATTCTAATCTCTATAAAAAAAAAATGTATCACAGATATATGATTCATACGCTGATTCTAAAAGCAGTCGTGGATTGAGAGAATATTGATATCAAAAATTAAATTAAAAAAAATTAAATTTTAGTTTTAGTTTACTTGATGTAATTTGTGTGTGTGGTTTTTTTTAATAAACAAAAAGTTGTTTTCCGTTCCATAAGCGAGGCTTCTAGAGCGAAGCGATGGGTAGCCAACCAGTTTTACTATAAAAACAATGAAAACGTTTTAAGCAAAAAATCTTCAGAATGAAAGATAAAATATAAAAGAATTCGACTTCGGAATCACATTATAAAAAATGAAAAAAAAAGTAAATTAGTTAATTCCTTTGATTTATTCACTTATTTTCAGATTCAGTAACAATTTTTTTGTTTAAAAACTGAATTTTTTTTCATCTTTTTTTTCCACTTATATAAAGTGGCCTTTATTGATGCTTTTCCTTTTTTTCTTCAAATTAGGATCAAACTTGTGTCCAAACAAGTGAAATGAAATTGTTAACTTAATAAAATAATAATAATTTGTATTTCTTTATTACGAATAATTTATGTAATCTTATCTAATATTGTTTTTTATCAGATTATATCAATGCATTTTTAAGAATGGACGAATCCTTCATGCAAAACAATGTTAAGTCGATGTTATTTTATTCTAATTTCATAATAACTTTAAATTAAACTTTGTTGACTGTTTTTATTGAATCTTAAAACTTTTAAATTACGTTTTCTTACTTTGTTTCTGTAGCGTCGTTAATTTCTTTCTTCTCTTCTCTAAATAAATAACGCTGATGTAAATTCCTTTTTTCTAGCTCCATAACTCGTTGCTCTGACAGCGTTCACAATTTCCTCTTATGCCACATGATGGATTTCAAAAAGGATTTCAACAAAACTCTCGTCTTTCTTTTTCTTTTTTTACCTTCAGTCTGTATCATACACACACACACACACACACTCAAATCCTTAATAATCTTCTTGAATTCCATGTTTCCGGTCCTCCGTTCTTTCTTCCGTCCCATCCTTTCCTGCTTTTTTTTCATTTTTACTTCCTGTTTTGTCTTTATATTTTTCACTTTTTTTCACTTTTTCTAATTTTTTTCGTTCTGATTTTTCTTGCTGTCATCTTCACAAGAGAACTCGAAAGTACTTATAAAAATGATTTCTAAATTATTAACTACACAACAAGAAGATGATTAATATTACTAAAAATATTTTGTTTTAAATTAAAACTAATCTTACGAAAGGCCACTTAATTTCTCTTACTGAAAATGTTCGCAGAATCGTAAATTAGAAAAGCAGTTTTCCATCGGATTCCTTCTTTTGACTCAATAGTTTTTTTCTCCGATTGTATCTTAATGGATTCTTACTTTAAGACATAATTAGTTAAGCCATCGGACAGAAAGGATTTTGCCGAGATTTAACAGAAACAATTTTTTTTTTAAATTTTCCAGCCTTTTTGTAAATCAATTGAATACTCACGTGAGATCAGTTAAGAAATAACGTTTTGTTATTTAATTTATGAAAAGAATACAGTTGATAAGAGAAAATGAGGTTGAACCATTGAAAAACAAACATTTTTACAGAGAAAGTGAATAATAAAAGAAGGGGAGTTATTTTTGGAAAACAATGAATGAGTTGAGAACAGAATTATTGAACGTATTCTCTGATTTCGAAATGGTTCTAGAACAAACATGTTTAGTTCAAATCTGCTTCCAATGAAAATTTAAAGTTCATTTCAAATCAAAGCTACTCTGAGATTTAATATAGTTTTATAAGAATAAAGATTAATCTTTTCTGCTGAGAGAAGATTGATGTTGAATATGATAAAGTCTTACAAATAATAACAAAGAAATACCCTTGACACTACTGGTTTTTTAGTCTCACACGAATTTCTTTGGATCTTTGTTCTAAAATTAAGTCCTATGTGACGTAAGAAACCCAATGATATTTGTTTGCTATTAAGTGTGAAGGCTTTTTCAATTAATTATATTTTTCTTTCTAATTACTAGTGTTTTGTTATTAGTCAAGCGCTCATCAACTTCCATATTAAGGCAAAAGTAGTAAATCTAATCATCATAGAAAATAAATGAGAAGAGAAAAAGACAAAAACAAAAATAAATCATTGAAAAAATGAAGAAAGATTAACTATTTCATCCTAACTTTAACCTTAAAAGAATTAATCAGATTGTTTAACGGATGACAAAACCACAACACTATCTATTAACTTGTACTGTTTCACTTCAAGAGTAAATTTGTTCTTTGTATTAATCTTTGAAGCTTAGTATTTTATTTTTGTAGAAAGAAGTCAATTCGTTTGAAATCAATAAAAAAGATGACTCATTGTAAATTTGAAATAAGCATTGGATGAATAATGTTTATAATAATGTTTAATAGCTTTTAACAATAATTTCACTACATCAAAATATGAAAATATTTATTAGTAAATATTAATTTCAACTATTTTTAATGGAAATGAATTCTTTGCAGTGATCTGTTGTTGTAGTTGCAATTTCTAACATGAAGTCCATTGGTTGTTTTAGTGACACTGACCGACTATCGTCAAGAAAGGTCCTCCTACTTGGATCACAAAAGAGGACTGATTTCTCCTCAACTATTTGTCAATGAAACTCATCTTTTATTATTTCACTGTTGAATGAAAAGGTTTCTTGGGCCTGAAAATGAAATCAGTTAAACCAACAGATCGAAAAGATCTGAAATAAGAGGTAATAAAAAAACCAGCACAGGAAGATATTCCAGTTTCGTTATTTTGGAAACAAATTTAAGATTAGATTTCATTTAGATTTGTAGAAAATTATCGAACCAAATCCTTAAAACTTTTATTTTCTGTGTTCGCAGACCTAAATTGCGATTTAGCCCAGAGATGAGGTCAGGATTTTAACGTAAAATTATCAGTAGTTTCGTTAATGATCGTAATTAGGTATCGTTCAGTAATTTCTACTCAATCGAATCGATCTTTTTATTGAGAATTAATTTTTAAGAAGTTGACTTTCCTTAATATTTTCTATTTTTCCAGAAAAAAATAGGTTTCTTAATTTAATCTTCAATGGAATCAAGGATCCTAATGGTTCCTAAGGGGAAATATAATAAGAGACCTGTAGTTTTGTAGGTAGCTAAGAAATGTCTTTGAAAAAGCTTCGTATAAAATCACAATATTAATGATGAATATAATTAAGAAATTGTAATTTAGAAGAATATCTTTTATGTTATGATGAATAGGTTATTTTTTCTGTTAATGAAACAAATCGAACTATTTTCTTCTCTCTGTTTTTTCTCTTTTCTTTGGTTGTTAGCAAAGATGAGTTCTTCTTTCTATCTGTACTTCCATCTGTCATTCTAAGAGAACGTCCCTCTGACTGCTTCTCTGAAAATCCGTCAGTTTCTCCCAAGTGCTGGCATCGATTCAATCTCGAAATGTGAGAAGCACTCTTCTGCTTTCCCGTTCTCTTCCTCCTTCCCATCCAATTTCTTTTTCTCCAATAATGTTTAGCACAGCTCTTTCTTAGGTGAGTCAAACGGACATCCATTCTGAGTCAAATCCAAAGAAAAGAAATTAACAAAATTTCAGTCTTTAAGTTAATTGATGACGTTATCAGACTTTCTACTTTTACAGTTTTTCTTCTGTAACTTACTCTTTATCAGTTGTTGCGTTTTGACGTTGAATCAAGCAAAAAAATATTTTCAATAATTCAAAAATATTTTAAAATCCTACTGCATCTCCTTTAAAAAAAATTGAAATTAAAACTAACGGATCTGTTGAATTGTAAAATTAGAGTAATCAATTATTTGTAAAAATTCAGTTGGTGATTTGATTTCAACATTTTTTATTAAGATGTTAATCCAGATTCAGTGAATTTATTTCATCAACTGTCCATTACCTCCATCCATGGTCAGTCTTAATAATTTCTGAATCCTTTCAACTAAACGTTCACTATTAGAACCATAGGAATTCTATTTGGCTTCTGATGAGAAGTACTTTTGATTCTTTGTATTGATGTTAGGGACCATCTTCACTTTGAAATAAATCCAAGACAACTTCTCCTCCCCATTTTTTTTTAAATGGAAAGAAAACGGTTTTCTTGAATCCTTTTTGAGAATTTATTTTTCTTTTAATTTATTCGAAGCCAATGTACTTTTCCCTTTGAGCTGAATCGATAATAAAAACAAAAATTCTTATTTTGTGTTCATTATTTCTTTGTGAATCAGAAGATATAATTTTATTCTATCCTTCTGTTATTGTCTTCGTTAATCTTCTTCTCTCTCTGTAAATCTTCTGAGTAATTATGATTTCTTCAGTTGCATTCCACTCCAATCAAACAGTTTCTTCTTCTGTTTTTATGTCTCTATTCAATCGCACAATAACCACTCACTGCTATTTTGAACAGTTTTTTTTTTCTTTCATTAATTCTGTAACTTAATCAATTTTAATTTTCACTCATTTGTAAAAAGATTTTTTTTACTATAATTTAAACCAATTAATTGACCATTTCTTTACTAAAACTATTCAAATGGAAATAGACATTATAAGCAGGAATTGAAACTGTTTGTTTCACTTTTCATAGTTAAAATTAAAAGAAAGTTAAGTTGGGTAGACAATGAACGAAGGAGGGGGCCCATGGAGCCCCATTGCTATTCTTATTATGGCTCATCACCGCACGGCTCTGTTTCTAGGAATGACCCCCCCCCCCACGAAAGAAAATTCTGGATACGAGCCTGATTGAACGCACTGCAGTAAAACTCAGCTTTCTGAAAATCACCCTTGAACTGTAGGTTTACTGAATATTCGTCGATCTGCTCATTATAAACTTAACCTGAAAAAAAGTTGAGGAAGTTTCACTTCAAGTAAAAAAACATCAGAATCGACAACAATTATCTGCGTTTAGTTTATTATTATTCCTAAACTATTTACAATTCCCTTGATCAATTCTGTTAATTCTCTCCAAAAGAACAACATTTTCTATTATTTGACCATTGGTTTGTTTCTATTTCGTCGTTTCAATAGAAATCTTTCTGTCTGAATAGAAATGAAAATTTCTAGAAAAATTCCATTTTGCATCAAAAGTTAAGATAAGGTTCATTTCAAGGACACTCCATTGTTTTGACAGTTTCTTCTTTTAAAGAATGGTCATGAAACACTGTAATTCAATTCAATAAACAGGTATTAAAAAAATAATAAAAAAAGACATTTTCAAATACATGGATTTTTATTATTCTAGCTTGATATACAGCCATCAATATTAATACCGCAAAATTTTCATAATAATGGGTTTTTTTCTGAAAAGTTAACTTTTCTTAAATGTTTACATTATTTTTTTATCTTTTAGTGTAGGTTTCTCAGAATATCCATTTTCGAATTTAAGAATATATGAGGCAGTTTCTGGAACCAACTCTCTATTATTTAACTTTATAGAAAAGATAAATTGAAATTTAAGAAACATTTGAAATATTTCTATTTTCACAATCACTGCACTTCAATTTCTTTTATGATTGGAATTCCAAGAATCTTGCTTAACTCGACTGAGCTGTTAAGATTTTATTAATATCTAAGTAATAAGTTTTTGAAATTAACTGAAGACTAGCAAATATAATAGATAAAAAACAATGAGATGCTCGAAATGAACAAACAAAGATAAATAGAAAGTCTCCATCATAAAAAAAAGCGCCCTCTTCGGTTAAGACGATTATCGATTATCTTTGAAACACTCGACAACAAGAGAAACACTTGTTGGAAATCCTCTTGAAAGAAATGTAATTTAGTGTCCAATTCTGGTGGCTTCCATCTAATCAGAAGAACAAAGAAGGAAAAGAAGAAGAAGATGGAGGAAGAAGGTGATTTATTTGTATCTACACCCCATTGACCATTCACTCTTTTGCGATGGATCAAAGCTCAGTTTTACAACTGAAAACAAAGGAAATCAAGTTTCTTGTGAAGTTTTCCAGTTCCTCTGTTGCATTTTCTAAATTTACACTGTCCGGCCACTATTTTTAGGTACACCTACCAAGTAGCGTCTTGGGCCTCCTTTAAACCTCAAAACCGCCTGAATTGGTCAAGGCGTGAATTCCACAAGATGCTGAACACGTTGTTGAGGCATGTGTACCATGCAGACCTGAGTGTGTCACGCAGTGGAGGTTTGGAGGCCTGCAGCCTGTTCCAGCTTATCCCACAAATTTGCAATCAGGCTGAGATCCGGGGATTGAGTGGGTCACTGCAGCAAGGAAAAATCATCATCATGTTCCTCAAACCATCCCATAGTGATGCGGGCTTTGTGCACCGGTGCATTATTCTGCTGGAAGTAGCCATCTGCATGATGATAAACTATTAACATGTACAGCTGTACTTGGCCACCTACGATGTTTAGGTACACTCTAGCTTCCTGACATGCCTCTAGAGGCATCAATGGACCTAACGTGTGCCAGAAAAACATCCCCCACACCATGACACTGCCCTCACTGCCCGTTACCATTTGTGCGCAGAGCAAAGGTTTACCTAATAAAGTGGCCGGACAGTGTATATTCATTTGGTTAAGACCTATAGAATTCAAATTTAAAAAAAAATCTTTTTGTTTCCAAAATTCTGCAAAAAAAAAGGTCTTTACTTATAATTTCAACTCTAAATATACAAGTATTTGAAAAATAAATTTATATTTCAGATATTTATCCGTGACTAAAATACTGATTATTCAATAAGTGATTGCTTTAATGTTATGTTTAGTTTATCCACTATAACACGATTTCGTTCATAAAAAATAAAATAGGTATTAAAGAAGAGATATTACAAAATAAAATCACTTTATAAAACGTTCAACACATAATTCTGTCAATTCTTGTTTATTCTTGAATTATGTATGTTTTAGATTTTTAATGAAAATCACTTTAATTCAAAAATATTTAATTCCAAATTTAAAATTAAAAAAAGTAGATGTAAGTAAGAAAAAGCGAGATAGTGTTGAGTCCAAAAGTAAAGCTACCCGCACACGAGGGAGCTTTTTCTGTGCAACTCGAGGAAATTGAGGTGCACAGAAAAAGCTGCATGCGACTATCAGGGCGCAAACGATGCAACATTGTTAGCGCCGCCGTGCGGACAACAAACGAAGCACACTACGAATTTGAATGACATCACTGGACATGACGTCAAGGATACTGCTGTGATATCGTTCCAAAACTAAATATTAGTGATTTATTTTAAACATATGAGAAATATTTTTATAATATTATTAGCCGGTATGTAATCGCAGTTGATGGCAATAATGCGATTCACGAATAACAACGACCAACAGCCAATAATAATCCATTGCTCACTGAAACAATGACGTCATGTGGCAGTTTCCGGAAATGGTGAATGAGCGAAACTCTGCTTGCGATGTGAAATATTCAAAAAAACTAGGTTTTTCAAACGCTATGCTACATTCTGCCGCATTAAATTACTGCATTTACATATAAACTGTATTTATGTGTGAAAGAAACTCGAAATAATCTGATATTTTTGCTGTATTCGCGATTCGCCCATCTCAAGCGAAGGAAAAATGTTTCGACGCCATGTTTCTTCCTTGAGCATGACGTCACGCCTGACGTATAAAAATGCTGCACTGTGATTGGGTAATTCCATGCAACTTTCCGTGGTGCACCGCCGTTCTGTGAAGCTTTTTTTCCATGCAACTTCCATGCAACTTGGCCCATGCAGCTCAAAAAATCGCTCTAGGCATCAAGTTGCACATGCAACTCGGCCAAAAGCTCCCTCGGGTGCGGGCTACTTAACGACTAAGGTTTATTAGAGGCTTCTTAAACAGAAGGAACAGTCGCCAGCTGAGATTGCGATTGCATTCTTACTTTCACTCAACATTTGCCTAAACTTCTGAGTTAAAAGCGAAATATTTTGATTTGATTAGCAAAAATCCCCGTTCTTTGTACGAGTTACAATAACATGCATGAGAAAGAGATCGAAATTGTGAGATCACTCCGAAATTACCCATATGGTATAAAAATCACATGATACTAAATAAGGTTACATTTGAATTTTGTAAACTCGAAATCCCTAATTTCGCACTGCTTTCTCCCCTTCTCCACAATCCTATCACTTCAAACCTTCCCCAGTTCATAAAAAAAATCATGTGATCATTACATCTATTCCAAAAACCCCGTAAAAGTATCCTTCAACAATTTTTGCCCACCCCCTCAAATCATTTATACCCCATAGTTCTAGTTTTATCCTGCGGTTTAATCTGTGGCTTTATTATGCATAACAATATTTTAGTTCTAATTGTTGCCACCAAGTTAACCTGTGGCGCTATTATGCATAACAATTATTTTAGTTCCAATTGTCACCTCCAGGTGCATGTGGCACTATCAAGGAAGTTGTCCTCACCCCACCCCCCGTTTAAACCCTCTATTATGCCAATATCCTAACAGTCGTCGAATACGGGGGTTTGTTTGTTTTTTATTTTAGCAAGAACATTCATGTCAATAATAAAGAAGTTGAACTTGCAGAAAAATGATTCGAAATATTAAACCAAGGCTTTATAATTTAAAACTGAGGATGTTTTTGATCTTATTTTCACTTTCCCTTTTAGACAATGTCACTACTATTTCTTTCTAGACATTTGTATATAATCGCGATTGGCTTTATTTATTGCAGAATTATAAAAGTAATAGCTTATTTCCTACATTTTATATATATGCTTAACTTTCTGTATCCTGTATTCTACATCTGCACTGTATTTCCTGCATTGATGACGAATTGAATCAATGATCAATTTTTGGTCCTTTTGTATTTTTTTTCCCTGAGTTTTCCTCTTTTTTCTTTTCTTCGTTTTTGTTTTCTTATAACAAATCATTTATATTTTTATCTTTCTTTATTAATAATGGAACTCATGTAAATATTTGTAAAAAAATTAATTGTTTTCAATTGAAACCTAAAACATCTTTTCTTCGGTTAGAATCCCTATTTTTTTTTTGTTCTATTTCTTTTTCTCTTACTTTCTTTAATTATTTGCTTACGTTTTAATTATAATTATTATAGGTATGTATTTTAAAACTTTTTGTCTGCATCATTAGCAAAAATGACTGTTTCTAATTAATTGAAGAATCCGAATTTGTTTTCAGATTTTCCGTAATTTTTAAAAAAATTCGTCAAAATGTCAAAATTTAAACGAAAGTGACAAAACCGTCAAAAGTTGATAATTAAAAAAAAAAAAATTAAAGCGATTAGCTAACTTATGAAAGTACACAACTAATTCATAAACCTTATTTTTTTATGAAAAAAAATATCTGCATAGATTCAGATGCTCCAAATGTTTAGTTGTTGCGCTCAACCTTGCGCCATTTCGATAGTCTGTGGTGACTATGAGATGAATCCCTCTTTATGCACAAGCAATAATCCGCTACCATTGCTTCATTCCAGTTGTCCTGGTACGTTTCTTCCATGGTTTTAATATCTTGGTGAAATCGTTCATCCTGTTCCTCACTCATCGCACCAAGGTTTTGGGGGAAGTAGTCAAAATGACTGTGTAGATAGTTTAACACTCATCTGGCAACCTAGAGTTCTGAAGTTGGCTAAAATTTCAGTCAAGCTCGTAAATGACAACCACGAAGATAATTCCGTTTCATTCATGGAGAACGGGAAATTTTGATATGTCATTAGATCCAAGTATGGTTCGTCAAATATGCCAGCTTTAATTTTTGCTTCGGTTTTGTTTGGAAATTTCATTTTTAGAAAGGGAATTTGATTCGCATCCAAGGATGGTAACAAGTTGCTTCATAATCCAAGCTTAATATGGTGTGGTGACAAAAAAAACTTTCTCTTTAGGGATAAGTGGCTCGTACAACACATTTGTATCCTCTAGTACAAGATCTGATTTTGGAGTCAGGTCTGTCATTTTTCAGTGTTGAGAACGTTCTCTATTATTCCATTCACATAAGGAAGAGGGGAACTTATTGAAACCAGAGCTGACCAAGGAGAATTGTTAATATCTTAGTCACCACAAACCATCCACGAATGCTCTTCATATTTAAAATTCTCTAACATGAATTTCAAGTTGTCATATGTTTCTTTTAAGTGGACAGAGTATCCAGGGGGGGGGGTGAAGTAGACCTGCTTTAAGACTTCTTAAAGAAATATCTAAAAAAATCTCTAATCATCGGGATCATATTCAAGGTTAAGCACATTATTTAAGCCCCATATATTGTTGAAGAACCCAAGTTCACCCGTTTTAGAAAGGTAGTAACTCTAACTCTCTGTATCTATACCATGAAAATATAGTGCCGGGGCAAGTAATTTTTTTCCTTTTTGTCGCGATACTAACAGTTCTGAACTAATTTTTGAAGTCTCTGACTAAGTCATCAGGATCACTTTGTATGAACTGTTGTGATGATTGGGATCTTTGCGCGGTTTCAAATTACGCTTCCACTTCTGAAGGGAGGTCAGTTTCTGATGAATGTGTTTTCTTCTGAGAGAAAAGTGGAGTTGGAACATTATCACTATGAGAAATAGGGCGAATGCAGAATGGATATATCATAGAGTGTTTATTTTAACTATTTATGCCTTTCATATAACATAAACAAAAATAACAATCTGAATCAATACATGATCTTGGGCTTCCCGTCACACCATAGGAACACCAAAACCTAATGATTTCCGCTTGCCGTTTAACCATTGATTCACATCACATTACATGAATTACACAAAAGTGTGGGCACCAGGATTTGTCTTGGGTCATCAATTTTTACACCAAAATATGCTAAATAACCTTTCTTATAAATGTCAGTAATTTTTCTTTTCTGTTTTGGCAGTGTTTTATATTTACTACACTTATAACTAAAGGAATCGGAATGGGTAATAAACACATGACGTGACATTGTAGGAAACAAAACGTTTGTTCGCTAATTTACTTCTGCATCCACAGAAGTTTAAACACTGATTGAAATACACTCCCGTGCAACTAAATCGACTCACTCCTTCAGAGCGCACAAAAAGGCGTATGTTTTTTAAAAGGCTTATCCGATTTTCAAAAAACATTGTTTTTTTTGAAAGCCTAATGTCTTTACTTTACAATGACACCATTATCATTAAAATCTGTACAAAATTTTGTTTTATAATGCATTTTGAATGAAAACGCAAGCAAAATGCATGCTTAGGAAAAAAAATTATAGATACTTAAAAATTAAAATACAACAAAAAATTCAAGCAAAACAAGGAAACTTTTATTAATCAATACTTGGTATTGCCTCCCCTTGCCTATACGACGGCTTGCATGCGGTTCCTCATAGACCCTATTAAGGTTTTGACAAAGTCTTGGGGGATCCCATTCCACTCCTCCTCCAGCGCAATCTTGAGCTCGTTGATATTAGACGGTGCCGGATTTCAGGCTCGGACCCTCCGTTTGAGCTCGTCCCACAAATGCTTAATCGGATTCATATCGGCACTGAGGGCTGGCCACTCCATCGTCTCGAGACCAATCTCCTCCATGAATTGCCGAGTGGTACGTGCTGAATGACACCGGGCATTGTCATGCACCAACATGAAGTCTTCCCCGATGTATCCTGCGAAGGGCACAACATGATCCAGGAGAATGTCCTCAATGTATCGTCGAGCAGTCAGACCCCCTCCGGTCTCCACCAGGTATGAAAACAAGATCTGTTTTTCCCTCAAGTGATATGCCAGCCCATATCATGCAGGAACCGCCGCCGCACAGTGGTCCCGATTCAGTAATCATGGTGCAAAAAATCACAAAATCGAACTATTTTTTTTTTGTTTCAAACCTTTCTTAAGTTGTTCTATAGGATGTGGTAGGAATGTACGCAAGTTGTTTTTAAATTTTAATGCCACTGTTTTACCACTGTAATTGATCAAACATGAGAGCTCTTATGGTTTCCACTCTTGACAGTATTCTTCTCTCGTACATCCGACTTTACTTCTATGACGTGATTTTTCGCAGCTGAGATCAATTAATATATTTTTAAACTACATCAAATGATCTACATAATTATCCCTAAACATATATCATATCTCAATATATAAAGAAATGAGATACTTCTAAAGTTAGACCTATTTTTTAGTAATATTTCAAACATTAGGGAAGGTTTTAAACAAAAAGGCCACAAAAGGCCAAGCAGTTATTTTTGCCAGATAGTAGACTATGGATAGCTGTAACATTATTCATCAAGTTTAGCTGCCACCATCTGCCACCAGAGGATACAGAGCAGAAAGACTGAGAAAATCCAGCGCATCAACTAACCGCCTTTGGAAGGGCTGGAGGTCATTGCACCCTCCCTCTCTTCAACTTTTGTTCAGTCAACCCCTCCAATACAGTCATTTTGAGATTGCCATCTATCTCCTAAACATTTACTGCAGTGCTAGTGTTCAGTTGTAGAGAGAACAAGATATTTGAGAACAAATTTCTTTTTGGTGAGTTAAGTCTATTTCAAGTTTTTTCATCGCATTTTTAGTTATAAGTTATTCGTGGCTTAGAGAGTTGAATTCATATTAATTGTTTGTATTAGGTAATCGAAAAGTACAATTTCTGGTTTTGTTTCAGATAATTCAAGACATGCCGAAAGAAGACAATTAAGAGTTCTGATATCTTCTTCAAAAACATTTGAAGTCTTTTATAACCGGGTGCTGAATGAATATAACTTACCGAAAGAAGACGAATTAAAAAACATTTTATATGAGTTTTATAAAAAATATGTTGAAAGATGGAAAAAATCTAATCGTACAAAATCCAGATTTGAACAAGCTAACTCGTCATGGTTAGATGTAGAATTAATTTTTCATGCCACTCCACAGCCTAGTGGTGCGAATGTCGCTGTTGCCCAGTCCAGCTCCAAAAAACGTGGTCGCCCAAAGAAAGAGTTTTCAGAAGCACGTGAACGTACAAAAAAAAAAATGTTAAGAGTGAAGCGGATCATACAACCGAGCAGGATCAGCTTCTATCAAACTTTTTGGAAGCACTAGCCCGGCATCTTCAAAAAATATGTATAATAAATTAAAGAAAGAGGAGAAACAATACATATCCTTTTCACCAGAAGAAGCCTTATCGCTTCTCATTAAAGCAAAGTTATCCAAAAAATCTTATAATTTAATACGATTGTCTTCGAGAAACAAGCCGACATTTATCCTAGTTATAATAAATTAGTACAGGCAAAACAACTGACTTATCCCAAAAACATTCAATGCTCGGAAATGAGCTGTGAAGTTCCATTACAGGATTTGCTGGACCACACGGTTAGCAGGATTATCGAAACACTTCCAGAAAGTCTTCATGGTACATTTGATTTGATATGCAAATGGGGATTTGATGGATCATCTGGACAATCTATATATAAGCAAGGTTGGGAACATGAGGAATTCAGCGATGAAAGCGTGTTCATTACATCACTTGTTCCCTTAAAATTGATAGGAGAAAAAGGTGAAGTTTGGAAAAATCCACGCCCAAGCTCTACACGTTTTTGTCGACCCATAAGGCTTCAGTTCATTAAGGAAACCAAAGAAGCCATCACATCAGAAGAACAACATATCCAAGAACAAATTGATGATTTGCAGCCATTGAAGATTGAATCAGCAGAAATAAACTTTTCTTTGCAACTTACGATGATTAACGGCAAAGCTTTGTGTGCCCTGACAGGCACTAGTACAGTATAGTGTCCATCTGTAAGCAAACAGGGAGAGGATCATCATCATGGACTCAGTCTAAGCCTGCAGATGAAGCTGCCTTGAAGTTTGGCATTTCGCCCCTCCATGCCTACATTCGATTTTTAGAATTCGTTCTGGCTATTTCTTATCGACTGGGTATGTATATAATTTTTTTGGATAAAAAATATTTTACAGTGGGTGAAATAGATAATTTACTTATTTGTTTATTATTACATAATAAAAAACAAAAAACCGTGGAGACCAAAACGATCCTGAAGTGAAGCAGCAGAAAGAGATAGTGCTTCAGAATTTAAAACAAAATATGCATATTAATCCAGATCGCCCAAAGCAAGGTTATGGCTCTACTACTGACGTAAATACAGCTAGACGATTTTTTGCTGATCCTAGTACAGCATCCAAATCTTCAGGAATAGATGAGGAGTTGATTAAAAGGTTTTCAGTAATATTATTCGTGTTATCTAGTGGAAGTGATGTTAATATTGAACAATTTGAAACATATTGCACCAGGACTTTAACACACTACAAGAAACTGTACAGCTGGTACAATTAATACCTACTGTTCACAAAGTATTACAACACAACTCCTTAATTATAAAAATGCAATTTTACCACTTGGACAATTGTCTGAGGCCCAGGAAGCCAGGAACAAAGATATTCGGAACTATCGCCAATTTTTCAGTAGAAAATCAAGCAGAAGTCTCAATATCCGTGATTTATTTTGCAGACTGTTACTGTCTTCAGACCCAGTAATATCTTCAGCTCGCCCACTGACAAACAAAAGTGTGCGAAAACTTGCAGATGGAATAAAAAAAGACTTACAACATTTAATTGTTTCCTCAAAAAATAGTGAAGACGATCAAGATGAAGACGATGACGATTACAGTAAAAGTATTTGTGAAGAAACATCCGATGAATCCGATTTTTAAAGTAAACATTAGCCTATTTTATATCAAGTGAATTAATTTTTTTAGATTTTTATAAATGTGAATGTAAGATTACAATTATTACATTTATTCATATTTCTAATACAAAATAAAACATCAAATTAAAACAAAAAAGAGAAAAAAAAATTGTCTTGCCCTGATGATGAAAGTGCAATTCATTCCTGTGCAATTGCACCATGGAAATTGGTTCCCTAAGCAATATTATTTCTAAAGGGTATAACAAAAAAACATTAATTATTATATTTTCTAACTATAGATGAAAACAAGGTCTCCACAATCCCCTCCTTTATATTAAGAAAATATAATTTAACTTTTAATGTAAATTCTAATCCTGGAGGGCGAAACTGGTTGCGGATAATTAGTTTTTTTTCACTTTTATCACTCATATAAGTTAAAAGTGATATAAAACCAATTCTACATAAATAATTACATTCGAATAAGAAAACATCCAACAGTAATTTCAAAAGTATCTGTAAATATCAAATTTCAAGTAATTAGTAGAAAATTACCAAAATTCGGTCGCCATATTGGATCCGCCATTTTGAATTTTGGAGAAAGGATGTCAGATTCGAAATCAGCGACCTCCAAAACTCCTGTAAACCAAATTTCAGGCTAGTACTCCCAAAAACAGGGACAGGAGGATTTTTTGCACCATGATTACTGAATCGGGCCCACTGTGCGCCGATTCAGTGAAAAACAGCACTGTGAAAATCGCTCTCCTGGACGTCGGTAGACCCGGCCTCTCCTATCATTACCATGGAGACACATTCTGCTCTCATCAGTGAATACGACGGACCGCCATTGCTCGATGCTCCAATTGACGTGTTCCCGAGCAAATTCGAGTCGTGCTGTGTGGTGACTTACGGTCAATTTTGGGTCTCTAGCGGGCCGTCTTGGAGTGAGGTTGGCTTCCTTCAAGCGTCTTCTGACTGTCCATTGACTTACAGCTACTCCACGAACTTATGTCAGCTCCTGTTGCAGATCGACGCCCGTGAGATGGCGATTTCGCAGTGAAGTTGAAACGATAAAGCGATCGTCCCTCTCAGATGTACATCGGCGTCCTCCAGTATGTGGTCTCCGAGTGAAGGTATCAGTTTCCTGAAACCTTCTGAATACTCTTGAGACAGCAGATTGGCTCAAGTTTAGTTGACAAGCGACTTCTCGTTGACTGTGGCCTGCTTGCAACAAAGCAACAACTTGTGCGGCGTCTTCTGGCGTAGTATCCGTGGGCTTGTGAAAACAATGAATTAAACTTGCAGAGATGTGTACAGATGAACGTCTGATAAGCGACTGATAAGAAATATCGGTCCACGCGGGAATTTAATAGGGGATTGCGGCGCGTAACTCATGGTTTCTGTTCAGACTGCATTTTGCAACGCTTATATTCAGATCACAGTCATTTGGAAAATATTGTACAGATTTTAATGATAATGGTGTCATTGTAAAGTAAAAACATTAGGCTTTCAAAAACAAATTTTTTTTGAAAATCGGTTAAGCCATTTAAAAAACATACGCCTTTTTGTGCGCTCTGAAGGAGTGAGTCGATTTAGTTTCACGGGAGTGTAGAACAAAATCCGTTACTTGTAAATACGAGAGGTGATTAGAAACTAAGGTTACAAAGCCTGCATTAAAACGTGTACATTTTATTTCATATAACCAATATAGCCGACTGATATTACGGACATAAGGTTAGTTTTCGACATAGTCTCCATATCGGTTTAGGCACTTCTCGATTCGTGGGATTAGTTTGAATATTCCCTCTTGGTAAAAATCCTGTCCTTGCGTGTTCAGCCACATTGTCGCGAAGTGTTTCACCTCCTCGTCTGAAGCGAATCATCAGCCTCCTAAGTGCTCCTTCAAGTGAGGAAACAGGTGAAAGTCGCTGGAAGCGAGGTCCGGACTGTAGGACGATGGTCGATGATGTCCCAGCGAAACTGCTTCAATAGAGTGGTGGTCTTCTGGGCTGTATGAGGTCGTGCGTTGTCGTGAATGAAGATGACGCCCTCGGTGAGAAGTCCTGGCCGTTTCCTCCTGATTGCTTCACACCATCGTTTCAAGGTCTTGCAGTATCCGTCAGCGGTCACTGTGCAACCTCTTTCCAAGACCTCCACGAGTATGTCCCTAAAGACAGTGGCCATCATCTTCCCGGCAGATGGCGTCACCTTAAACTTCTTTGTCTTTGGAGAGGAGGGGTGTTTCCACTCCATTGACGACCGCTTACTGCTGGGGGTCTAGTGGTGAATCCATGTTTCGTCACCGTGACAATGTGGTGAAGAAAACTGTTCCCTTTCGTAGAGAACCGTTGCAAAAACTGTAAACTTGACCCCTTGCGCTTCTCCTGGTGTTGGTTGGACAGATTTCGTGGAACCCATCGGGAACAAACTTTCCGGTACTGCAGAATATCGTGAACAATGTGACACACACTTCTGAAGGACATTCCCAATTCTACCGTCGTGTGCAGTAACGTGATCCTCCTGTTGTCCTGAATCAGCTCCTGCATGGAAGAAGTGTTCAAATCTGTTGTTGCCGTGCTGGGTCGGCCACTGCGATCCTCGTCGGTGATGTTTTCTTATCGGCCGCAAACTTTCGACATCTTTCCGAGACATGCTAACGAGACATTACAGTCTCTCCGTAAACCTCTACCAACTGCCGGTGAATTTCAGACGTGGTTACATGTTTCGCCCACAGAAATCGAATAACGGCGCGGATTTCTTCGCGAGACCAGTTTTCGAAACGAGTCGCCATTTGTGTTTACCTACCACTAGCGCTGTAGGTGGCGGGTGGCTGAAACTCTCCACAGTTGCCAACCGCATGTATTAGAATCACCGCACACTTCTAAATTTCTCTATAACGGACGAAACTCCAGGAATATCGGCCTTGTAACCTTAGTTTCTAATCACCCTACGTAGTAACAAAACAGGATTATGGACACAAAAATAAACACAAATTACGGAGACTTATACCAAGGAAAGGCATACAAATAAATGAAGAAAGGAAGTTAAGATTTTCATGTTTCACAGCAATATTATGTTTGAAAAAACAACATTGAGAGATATTTTGTTTCAAATATATTCTAATTGTTAATTTTATATTGTTTTATGACATCAGCTTTTACATAATGATAATAATTTAAATATTTTTTGAAATATTTTACGTTTTGTGAATATTTCAAATATTTGAAATAAAGAAATACTTACAGACACACTAATGTACAATTAAAAATTTTTGTATTTAAAATCTTGATAAAAATAATAAAATATATACAATACGAATAAAATTTTAAAAAAGTCCATGGACGGTTTCAAAGGCGCATGGCCTCCATCCTCAGCAAGATCAATTGCTTATAATTGTATGTATTTTATTATTTTTATAAAGATTTTAAATACAAAATTTTTTAATTGTACATTAGTGTGTTTATAAGTATTAATTTAAATATGTAATGATATATTTTAAAATATTTTAAAATTTCATTGATTTAGAATGGAGTCGTTATCATAGCACAGAGTTCATATCATAGAGATATAAATCGAATTAAATTTTAACGTGTGTAAAAACCGTAACATTAAAAGGAAAGAGAGAATTGACATTTTTAAGTTTAAAAAATAAATTTATTAAAAAACATATTTATAGGACAGTTTCGACTAACTTTACGTTAGGTCATCATCGGTGCTATGATGCAAAATTAACAAGAAACAACAGGAAAAACAGACTTAACATTTTATAACAATATTAATTAAGAACTAAAATTTTTGAAAATCTAACGTAAACAATAAAATTAAAAATAATAACAAACTATAACCGAAATTAATAAAATAATCACTCAAAAAAAATAAGTGGACGAAAAAATATTAGGGGTCATATAGTAATGATGATTTTACGAAAGCCTTTGAAGAAAAGAGATAATTATTAAAAAAGAAAGAAAAGACAATGAATGCGGCAAGAAAACTTTAAAGATATTCAAAAGACAATTCAAAGGAACACATTAAGAAAAAAAACAGAACTTAGATCTCTAAAAAAATTGAAGAAAAAATCCTGAGGAAAAAGTTACAAACAAAAATGCAAAGATTTAATAAAGGGTAAGAACAATTTGTATACTACATGACATCCTAGTACAGCTGTTCATGTTGATTTCGACGATTTCTCATATAGGTGTACCGAGACCTGGTTGTGTACTGATGACTATTCTACCTGATGATCGCCATTTAACGTGAAACAGCTGTACTAGGATGTCATTTAGTAAATAACTTGGTCTCACCCTTTATTAATATTTACCTGCGCATTCTGATTTTTATGCGCTAAAAAATTCTTAGCGGCCGCGTGTAGCGTGCACATGAATTTTCTCGCAATTTATCCTTTTGGCGAGTTTTTCATTGCTTATTTTCGGGATCCACATTGATTCCGCCAAAAATATAAAGAACGACCTTGATTTTGGTAACTAACCTGAAATTTTCAATAAATTAGACATTAAAGTCATTCTATTTTAATGTTTAACTATTTTAAGCTAATTATTGCTCTTTAGACAAAGTCCAGTGACTATAAGTTTGTTAATGGTTATTAGAAGGTAGAAAAATCCAAACAAAGACAGTCCCTTAGTCTCCAATAATTTATATATTATGAAATTATAAATGTAAATAAAATATTAAAAGAAATCCATTTTACATTTGTTTGGAGAATACATTTATTGTTGTCGAAGTTCAAAATATTATCTCAGGTCACTGTGATATTCTAAATCCATACTTCCTCTTTAAATCACATCGTAACATATTGAAAAAACTTCATCTACACTTCATTTTATTATCGAATTTTCGGAAGAATTTTCTATCTTCCTTCTTCAAGATTACAATGTATAGTCAGGTGATATCAAATTACAAAAAAATTCCTTAGCATAGTTGTTAACAAAACTTAGCATTTTATCCTTAAAATGCTACTAACATATTATTATATTTACAATTGTTACCTAGGGAAATGGTAAAAATTCATATGAACAAGAACAAAAAAAGTGTAATAATCGATGAATTTAAAAAATTATGATTATTATAATGATTGTTAGTAAAATAAAACAATTGTATTAAAATTAAGAATTGTTGAATTTGTAACAATTGTAAATATAATAATATGTTAGTAGCATTTTAAGGATAAAATGCTAAGTTTTGTTAACAACTATGCTAAGGAATTTTTTTGTAATTTGATATCACCTGACTATACATTGTAATCTTGAAGAAGGAAGATAGAAAATTCTTCCGAAAATTCGATAATAAAATGAAGTGTAGATGAAGTTTTTTCACTGTGATATTTCCGATTCTTGTTTCCATGAGAACTATAAACGAGTAAAAAGGTCTTGATTCTCCTAAAACAAAAGTTCCACTAAAACCACAACAGAAACTTTATTTTTGAAATATAATAAAAAAATTAAATTTGTTTAGTTAGAAGGAAACATTGAAAGACCATTGTGAAAGGAGCAGGACTTCATCTTTACTAAGGTCAGAAGTTAATCTGCGTTCATGTCATTTGTCCACTAAGGAAAAGATTGAGGTCAGATAGGTTAAATGCTGTCGTCCATCCATCGGGATTTAAAACCCTGTCTTTAGAGGGAAGAAGATCACCTCAGATTAATTGAATCCCCGTTAGATCAAGTTTGTTCGGATCAAAATTTACTTCCTTCATAACCCTTTGGTTTCAAATCAATTGTTATTATGAAAACTTTAATATAACACTTTTCCCAATCGATCAATCCCTGGTTAAAAAAACAACTGTTCACTGACTATTAGTAAAAATATGAATGGAATAGAATAAATTACAAAATAAATGTCTGAGAAATAAACTATTTAGGCTTCTTTAAAATATTTCAATCGATTTCAAATTGAATAGAGAAAGAAAATAAATAATTTATAATAATCATTAAGTAAATAAATAAAACAAACAAAGGAATTTAGTATTAATTCATTACAATTAGTTTTCAAACTTGTTTTACTTTAAAGCAAATCGTCAGAAGAGCAAAAACAGATACTTTCTCATATTTAACTTAGGCTACAAAATTATAAGAATTAACTTTGTATATTTTAAAATTAATTAATGAACTAATAATTTTTTTCATAAGAATTTTCCGATTTTAAAAGTTAAAAAAAAATAATTTTAAAAGAGATAAAATAAAACGACAAAACTAAGTTAAAATGATTTTTAAGCACATTAAAAATTACAAGTCAATGACCGATTTCGTTGACCGATTCTACGACGGGACATTGACAAGTAATACAAAACTAGGAAGACCCGTGAAATATTCACAGAAGTAAATTCCACATTTTTTAAATACCGTGAAATTTCGGAAAAACACAACATTGAAAAAATGTTATAAGTTCATTTTTTAAAAGCCTTGACTTTCGTAACAGCCCACATATAGTTTGAAAGACCAACGATTGAGTGCACCAAACCTCCGTTAACTTTGATCGCTGCTAAAGCAACGATCAACTGACAATTTCTGTGCACCAATGGATAACTCGCTGATCAGATGCCAAATTTTAGCACCTCGGAAACTGGCGAGTTCAAATTGCGAAATTTTAGAAACACGCTAGATGTTAACCAACGATCAGTAAATGACTGACAATTCTTCGTTGGTGCACTACAGTTTCTATTAGACTGCCGGTTAAGCACCAACGACCCCACAACAAATGATTGCTTGGTCTGTTGGTTGGTGCACTCGGCCCTAAGCCAAATTTTGTTAATAAAAAAAAAAAAATTGAATTTACCAGCTTCAACAATAACAATAATGAATATCCAACAGCCAAACCAATCATCCTTCCTGGGCAACAATGACAGCACGTGTTCCCCTACTGTTGAGTAGTGAGCAAGCGACTATCCCAGAGTTCAATGGGGTAACAGCCGAAGCTGTGGAATTATGTAAAAACCGAGGTTTTACGAATTCTCTGATAAATTTTGATGCATGAGCTTCATTTTTTCAGTGTAAACTTCATTTATGTGTGGAAGAAAATCTCAATACGCGGATAATTATTGTGTAATCGCGCTCCGTCGCGCTGAAGTGGCGCGAATAGTAGAGAACCATGTTTACAAATGGGCGTGACGTCAAGACTGACGTGTTCCAACGCTGCACTGTAATTGGTTATTTCTCTGACTCTGCTTAGAAATTTACAAATTTACAATTTACAAACATCCGTACAATTTTTGCCTATTAATTGTATAATTACAGGAGAGCCCGTCTTATAAGCATAAGTCCAAAATAGGACGAAACCGATCGTGCCTTTGTAATTTTTAATGTATTTAAAAAATCTTTTCAATATAATTCTGTGTGTTTGCCGTTTTATTTTATTAGCTAGAATGGGCATACGTTAAATTTTATCTTCAATGTAATTTTAAAAATTGTCCATTTAATTTCACTAATAATAAAAAAATTTTTAGTGAATAATTGAGGAGGCGAATCTATTGAAAAATTCTTTTAATTTTCATCCCAAAGATAAAATGAAGTTGAAGAATATTAAACAATATTAATATTGAGGACAATAAAAGTGCTGAGATGAAGGTCAAAGAAAATTATCTTTTGGTTATAATGACTTTCACTACTTCTACTTTTCCCACCTAAAAAAGAAGAAAAAGGAAACATTCCAAAGCAGGATGAGAATTATAAAATCAAGAAATTTGGAAAAAATATTACTCATAGATGATTTAATCCTTTTCTACTTCTTTTGTAAAACGAATATTTAAAAGTAAAATGCAAGTTAAAATGTTGAAAATTGGGAACCCTCATTGAAAGAAATGAACGTGAGTTACAACATTTTACATTAAAAGAAAAAAAAAAAGAGTGGCATCACTAAACAAAACAAAAATTCCCTAAGCTGATTTTTGGTGTTTGTACTGGAATCGGAGACAGTACTGTTTCGAGTTTTATTGAATTCTCATCAGTCCGATCCGCCCAGTATACCTAGCTCAGTGAAATGGGGCAGTATAGAAAACGGACAAACATACAAATCAATGACCCCTGAATTAAAAAACATCAAAACTAAATCAAGAATAAAAGGGATGAATAATTAATCCCCACCAGCATTCAGCTTATCTTGTTAAGAATTAATTCATTGAAAGGTTAGTAAATAGAAATTAAATTTAATTTGTTCGTTTTGTATATTGTTCCATTTCACTGAGCTAGATATACTAGGCGAATCGGACTGATGAGAGATCGACAAACCTCGAAGCAGTATTGACTCTGATTCCCAGTACAAATACCAAAAAACAGCTGAGTGAATTTTTGTTTTATTTTCGTCACGTACGTTCTTTGTTTTCTTTTAACGTCATTGAAAGAGCTTTTATATTATTAAAGAAGAGTTCATTGAGAAAAGATCTGTCTAACAGAGCGCGACGGTGATTTTAATTGATTTAATGAATTTTTGGGAAATTCTGATTTTTCTTTATCAATTCTATTTCATTTAAAGAATTTTCAAGTTCTTCTGAAAGAAATCATAAACACAGAGGAAATTATCGTCTTCTTTCGTAATCGATTGTAATTCCTCATTTAACTAAGAATTAAGTCAAGTCATGCACCAAACACTTTAATAGAGTAAAAGACTGAGTCGTATTTGATGAAGTTATTTTTAATTTAAAATATTTGAAAATGAGCTCAATATTTTCCCCTAAGAGCAAAGCTTTATTTCTGATTTAATTTTTGATTGTTTATGAAATGGAAGAATCTACTTTGTGAAATCCATTCTTGTTGATAGATCCTTATCTCAGTATGTTCCGGGTTTTCTCATCGTCATATCACGAAAAATATGAGAATAATGTTGACAATAGAAGTTTGACATGATTCTTTGGAACAGTGAATTTTCAAATGAAAAAAATTGATGAAAAAAGATGAATTGCCCAAATGTAATATAGATGGTTGGTAACGATATCTGTAATATACTGTACATCCCAATCTTATTTCCCAAAAACTCCTATTTCTTTAGCAAAAGCCTTATTGCGACCGTAAAAAAACGTTGTTTGGTTCTAAAAAAATTGAACCCAGGATTTATGTAGAGGGGATCTGAAATTTTTCAAAATCACATAGGATATGAGAGGATGTTTCTTCCTGACAACTCCTACAAACAAGGCTGTCTTTAAGGTTCATCAATCTTAGATGCTTCAATTAAATCGAAAGGGACCAGTAAGTAGACTAACAACTATGTATTTTCCACATTTGTATTTTTAACACAAATAAGGATTACTGAAAAATCGAGCAATACTATATGGAGTAAGATGCATCGGGAATAGCTGTTTCTATCTATCGTCCAGGAGCATTTGTCATTTCGTGGGAAGTTTAGTGATAGGAAGGTGTGAATGATGTAATTCGATCGATATAATTATATATCCATTAACAATATCGATGGTGTCACCTTATAATGTGTTGCATATAGCCATGATGACGTCATCAAAATGGCCCCCGAACTATATCTAATGAATTATCCGAAGTACGTCTAAACATCTATTGAACAAATTCAATTTCCAATAGCTCGTTGGAAAGCTGTAGACATTTGTTACAAATTATTTCATAATCATTATCGTTGAATTCCGAACGGTGTTTGATCTATTTACACACAAAGCTTTTTGTTTGGGCGATCGGAGTGGTTTGCAAGCAAATAACAACACACAATGTTGGGTTTTCGTTAATAATGAATAGGACACGTTTGACGGAGAATTTCAAGAGCTTGCGAGCTATTACAAATTGGAAAAAGATCCGAGATAAGGCGAATCATTAGTATCAGTGCAGCCAACATTTTTGATTAGTATTTGATAGGCGATCCTAACCCATGATAAATGGTATGAGTAACTTCAAGACATGCTTGGTATAATTGATTAACATCTGGTATCTGTCTGAATATAATAAATACTTTATTATTTTAATGTAAATAAATTATTTAACATAACATATTTTATTTAGAATATTTAACATAATGTCACGATGTTATCCAAGAATCCAAATAATAAATCAAGTGGCTGACGAATCAAGAATACAAAATTAATAATTAGAAATCGTCAAAAACATCTTCACTCTGGTCTGACCAGGATAGGAAGTGTTGGCTGATTTTTTATTGTCTTTTTACCACACCAATGCCTGATAATTTGCTCTCTTAACTGCTGGTAAAAAAGCACTTCGAATAGGAGGCAAGTTTTCCTCAATTGTCTGTTTTTGCTGAAAACATCCACCAACGCAAGTCGGCAAGTCTGATTATGTTGGTTTTCTTCTTCTTCTTTAGGTGCCTTCTCCCACAGGGAGGTTGGC
Source organism: Thereuonema tuberculata (assembly GCA_023159025.1). Classification (NCBI taxonomy): domain Eukaryota; kingdom Metazoa; phylum Arthropoda; class Chilopoda; order Scutigeromorpha; family Scutigeridae; genus Thereuonema; species Thereuonema tuberculata. The sequence goes on from JAFIDM010000005.1 coordinate 5,545,179, forward strand.
GATCAACAGGTACCACAGTTCTCTATCTCTTGAAACATGTATTATGTCCTGAGACTCAAGTCCAGTCCAATCACGCAGATCATCCATCCATCTTCTTAAATTGGTAAACTCGCAAATAAATGGCTCAAGTTCATTCGTTCTCTTATCTGAAACTGAATCATCCATTACGAAGGGCTTTCAGAGCGAGAAGCAAATCTTCCATAGCTGAGTCGAATTCTTCAGATAAGATAACGTACCATTTCTAACCAGACTTCCAGTTGAGTAACATTTTGATAGGGCATCGAACCTGGTAGTGTTGCTGCTTTTTAGGGTCCAAGTCAGAAAAAAGTTCTTGTATTGATGGCTATTTGCAGCCATAAAGAAAGAATTTAGAGGCAAGTTGTGATAATGTCTAACAGAAAAAAAATAGCAAATCAGTGTCCTGTGCCTGTATGAAAAGTTTGTTTGCAACTCTATTTTTCGCATCGATATAATGTAGAATTATCTTAATGTCAGCCACTTCTTGTGTGCTGTGAAGAGATTCTACAGAACGGTGTGAGGCTTCTGATTTAGTGTGCCATGCAACAAGGAGTACCTTAGCAGAATTCTTGGCGTGCAGAAGCATGTTTTCAGCAAGGTATTCTGTTAATGAACTTTTTTGTTAATATGCGATAGGAACCTTTTCTTCGGTACGTTTGAGATATTTCTGTTGTCACTAACCTTATACTGAATCCAGGTTTATTAGGTCTTTTTGCTGAGACTAGAGATAACTCATTTTGGCCCCAGTAAATCAATATCGCGCTTTGATCTAGCTTTAACCAAAAAACGTGCAAAGAGTGTTCTATCGGCAGTCAACTCATTCACAGTATCCGCCACCTTTTCTTACACTTTCTTCTTTACATTGGAACAATTGAATAAGAGATCAGCAACATAACAAAATTTGTTAAAGATTTTGTAATAAAAGTCTGAAAATACATTACGGACAAAGGAGACCTTTGGGAATCTTACTCTATCCCCTTGTCAATCTAAAATACAATGAATTGATTCAGTTATATTGTATTTTATCATGATATTTTAGATTTACGAGGAAACCGCATAAGGTTCCGAAAGCTCTTCTTTGTCCATAATGTAATTTTAGACTTTTAATACAAAACTTTTTAACAAATGTAGATGTTTTGGTGATTAATTATTCAATTTAATGCAATTTTTAAACACACGCTAAGCATTTACTTAATACATAGGAAAATAGTTGTTTCTTTTATTTGTCTCCCAAAGGTTGAGAGAATCTTTAATTTTAGATTAATTTTAGACTTTTACTTTTAAAGGATTCGTATAGTTTGGAATCTAATATGTCAAAGCGATTTAGGTTTTCTGCTATTTCTTCACTCAAGATCGCTTTTGTCAGTATGTTGATGAGTTTAGGTCCTTTGAAAAGTTTGCTAATGCGGGCCAGTTTTACCTTGAGTTTTATCTTGAATTAAGCAAAGGGATAAAGATGATGATTTTTTTTCTGACGAAGTAGATAATAGATAATGTCTTCTGTGATTCATTGCAGTTTTGAGGCAGGCAGAAACAAGTTCGAAAGTGCATTTGGATGTTGTGTAGTAATTACTAATCCTTCAACCACTTTTCTATTTTGATGATCCAAAGCTTCGTTAGCTCCAAGAGAACAAAACTGAAATCTGAATTTCTTTAACACTGAATTACCTGCAGGATAAGAATCTTTGACAGCTTTTATTTCAGCAAAATACAAAGATAATAATCGAGAGTTGTTTACTTACATCAAGTGCAAAAAAAGAATTTCAAGAACTCCAAGATGCAAGTTCCAATTACGCGTGAAGAGTTTATAGTCTGACCACGATATCTTGACGACTGAAAAATTCCAGAGCCCAAAGAAGTCAGAAACTAGCCTCTCTCAAAAACAAAAACAAAAATTTTACGATGTCCAAGGGAAACATTATAAAGATTGTTATAGTTATTGTTTGAATGCTTCAATGTACCATTTAACATTTACATTTTGTTTTATGTATTTCTTTTAAAAATATTATGTATTTTTTAAGCTCTGTGCTTTGAGGCGCGCTTGTTTGTGATTGGCTGAAAAATTAGATACGTCTTAGTTACGTGAGGTTCCTTTCAATCGTCAAGATATCTTGGTCAGACTATAGTGAAGATGTTATTGACTATTTCTGATTACTAAGTTTTTATTCTTGATTCGACAGAGACTTGAACTATTCTTTGGATTGCTGGATAACATCGTCATGTGTGATTCATGTTATACAACGAATCACATTAAAATAATAAAGTATTTATTATATTCCGACAGGTACGAGGATGTCATTATATTATACCAGATATGTCTTAAGATTGCTCATACCATTTATCATGAGTTAGGACCTATTAAATACTAACTGAAAATGTCTGCTGTACTGATACACATAAATCGCTGTATCTCAGAACCTATTGAACCTCTTCCAAATTGCAATAGCTTGCTAAAAAGATTATGAAATTCTCCGTCAAACGTGTCCTGTTCATTGTTAACGAAAACACAACGTTGTGTTTGTTATTTGCTTGCAAATGACGCCGATCACCTAAACAAAAAGATTTGTGTGAATATAGACCAAACACCGTTGGGAATTTAAAGAAAATGATTATAGATTGATTTCTAACAAATGTTCAGAGCTTTTCAACCTATCGCAAATTGAAATATGTTCAATAGATCGTTAGATAGCGCAATTCTTTCAAGTAAAGCGGCGGCCATTTTGATGACGTCATGATAGCCATACGCAACACACCAGAGGGTGACACAATCGATATTATTAATATGTATATAATTGTATCGATCGAATGACACCATTCACATTATGAAACCTTCCTGTTATGAAACTGCCGACGGAACTTGTTTTTCCTAAATATGTTCTGACTAATAGTGGAAACACTGCATGCAATGAAAATCTCGATACAAGAACATATTAGAGTAGTGGTTAAAAATGACTCTTCCTATTCGACAGCAATGCATTTTAAAAAAACGGGGCCAGTTTGGATACAGGTAATCCGATTATACTTGCTGAAAGTAAGAAGGGTTTTGTTATACTTCCTAAGGAATCCACGTATCTTACATGTTCTTGTAATTTATTCCTGAGCAATTCAGAATCCTTTTCATATATTTCTGGCATAAAACTGGCTGATTGGTTCATGACTAAAGTGGAATCAACAGGATGATGTTTCCGTATGACGTCTATGATAGTGAATTACTATAATGTCGATATAAATTTGGACTGTTTCATTTCAATGAAACCTAAATTCTTGAAGGCGAAACCGGTAGCTTCTATGACATTTTTTTCTTGTTAATCTTAACAGTTTTTGGAGTCACGTGTGTTAGAGGCGGTGAATTTGAAAAGCTTAATTCTCTTATATCGACGAACAGAGTCACATAAAAGTTATCAACAACAATTCTGGTAATTTGTTAATGAAAAGTTGGACTCCAATGATGGATATGCAGTGAATTATCACAACAAACTTGTTACCAAAGAAATAATTAGCGCTCGTTTGTTGACTATTTTCCGACCGTCTATCAAACTGACGCTTTAGCCCTGACTTGTTTTTTTTTTGTTTTTTTGGACTGCTATGGGAATGAGCAGTACTTATTATATGTAAGAAAATTTTAATAAGGGAAAATATTGTTCAGGATCGTTGAAGCTGGAACTACTTCAAATAATCTCTTGAGTTTATGAAAAATCAAGAGCTTTTACGCATTCCCAGAAGTCAACGAGTAGCTTCAGGATTTAAGCAAAGAATTAGTCAGTTATTTCTAAGTTTAAGATGTTACACGAAATGGAAACTTGCATTAGTTGGATGTAGTTATTGTGGAAATTTGAAAAACCGAACTATAACAATATTTTTATATAATCCACCTAAGAAAAATCTTAATACATAATTTTTTGAGCATGAAATTAAATGTCGCCAAAAATAATCAAAATCAGTTGGTACTTTTAATCAAAATGCTATTAATAGAAACCCAGTAGATACTGTTACAAATGATAAAAATTTCCCTACTTTCTTACCTTTTAAGGAGAAGACTTTTCAACCAGATTTGGTTTTCGCCTTCTTTTTACAGAGGGTCCAGAACTAAGTACTCAGTCTTTGATAAACAATATCTCGAGAACAAACTGACACAGACGTACAATTCTTGTGCCATAGTGTAGTTCAATTATTGCTTAACAGATGGCAATGGTCACACGAGTCATTGTAGGTGTTCGAAGTGACCATCATCAACGGCAGTACAGAGTTGATGACGCTCAACTGCTTCCCGAACTACGGATGTCAGTGTGTCCGGTGTGATGGTTGCGCACGATGCTTTGATGGATTCTCGTAGCGCTTCCAGTGTAGCTGGCTTTTGCCCATAAACTTCATTATTTTAAGTCCCCACAGGGTACAAGTCCAGACGTATTAGGTCTGGAGACCATGATGGGTATTCAATGGCATCTCTGCGACCGACCCATCATCCAGGTACAGTAGCATCCAAATACGCCTTGACAAGGAACCAGGGCCAATCTTGCCAACATCGTCAATCACGATCGATACAGGGGTGGCGGTGTGATGTTTTGGGCAGACATTACGCTGGGCTCTAGTACACCAGTGCACATCCTCGATAGAGGATCCGTAACTGCCCAGTTGTAGGGGACATTGTTCTTCACCAACATGTGCGACTTTTCAGGGATGCTACTGGTCCAGAGTTTCTGTTCATGGTCGATAACGCCCGTCCTCATCGGGCTCGTCTGGTGGATGAGTACCACCGACATGAGGACATCCATCGTTCGGAGTGGCCTGCACGTTCTCCGGACCTGAATCCAATCGAACATGCATGGGATGCTCTCGGAATGCTGGACGCATTCCGCCACCACGAACCCTATCCGAGCTGAGTTTTGTTCCGATCGGACAATCAGAACCGTTCATTTGCAAGATCCCTTACTTTAAGGACATAAGTGTGTATATCGGATGTGGAAGATGGCGAATATTAATCAGATACAATTGAGTTCACCAGTGATTACGGACATAGAGCTATTATTGAAAATATTGATTTTGAGTACCCATCTCGAATAAGATCATCTGAGCAGTTACCAAGACAGAATTTTAAAAGAACTGTTTGCAATGCATACGGGACATTGAATAACTGGACATTATTCGAAGACGTTTTTTGTTAATGACTTACTTCCCTGATAGGTCTTGGAAAAAAATAACTGATGCTATTAGAGGTATTGCTATGCAGATTATCCCCCGTGGAGTGAAGAAAAAATTTAAGTTCTTTTTGAACGATAAATTAGCGAAACTTAAAAAGGAGCAAGTTGAGCTCAGAGAGGCAGCTGAGATATCTGGAAAATTAATAGATTGTGTAAGCCTTCATATGGTCCAAACCAAATTTAAGAAAATTCTAAATGCTGAAAAGAAATGCTTTCGAAAATTTCTAACAACTTAGATTTTCGGAAGGATGGAGCTAAGGCCCATAAGTTTATTTCATCTGTTCAATGATGCAAAAATTCTAAGAGTGTCTTTTTTTCTTGAACGGTAAAAAAATATTTGGTAAGAATCGTGCGACAATTGTTATTAAACATTTTGCTGCCATCAGTAGACTTTTCGTAGAAACTCGAGCAGCTGACCTTATCTCGGATCGTAATGGCCGTAGATGAACTGCTTTTCTTTGTGGACTCACAAGCTGCTCTATTGGCATTCATAGGTTTTACAGGAATTTACAGGAATGAGGCTAATAGTTGTTAGCTGGCTTTTGTCAGATGGTTGGGTATTGGTTTATCAATGGATCTTCAGCCACTGTTTTATTGAAGGAAACGAAATTGCAGATAGATTGGCTAAGGAGGTTTCAAAATGGAACAGCCATCCATTGAGATGACTTTTGAGAGTGTTTGCAGAATTACTAATATTATCTTGAAAAATTACATTTAACCAAACATTATAAGAAAGGCAAAGTTTCGGCATCACTCATGGATCAACCATTCCAAATCTTTGTCCCGTTCTGTATTTACGGCCAATTGTCAGATGGCAACAAATCTTGACTGCTGAAGGCAGCATTTGTAAGGGATTGATGGACAGATTGGTGTTGCAGGAGATAGTATTTATGTGTTGTGTGGATAAGGTGATACGGTTAGAGATCATCTTAAGATATGTCTCTTATTACAACAATATCGTTCTAGACAAGATGATTGTATTACGTAAGAATTTTTAGCGGCATTGTATTGGTTTACAAGATACATTAGTAGGTGTTAGACCGTGTTGGCGATGGATAAAGAAAAAAAGTCGGTCTCTCAATATTCTCTCCATTAACTTCTCCATCTCTCGCCTTCATCGACAACAACTTAATTGCTTTCAACATATCATTAGATGACCTCAAATGTGCCTTAAAAACTATGCTTACCGCTCGACTTATACCACCATATATCGTAAGAAGTTGATTCATTTTCTTGTACAACCATTCACATACATTTCCATGAACTTCGTGTTCTATCTGTCTCTGAAATTGAATACTTTTCTTTTCTTCTGTAAGATATCTCCTCTCTACAGAAGAAGTGACAAATGTTAAATTATCAATTACCGAGTTAATGAAATTCTTTCAGCTATGCTTTTCGAAATTGTTATACGTATAAACAACCACAGGAACAGACACAAAATCTTAGTATTCACAACATGGTTTCTTGCCTAAAAGAATGTCTGTTACAAATTTTATCAAACAACAAAATTTTATTTCCTTTGACAAAATAAACAAGTTTGATGTCTTTACGGAAAAATGTTTTGATAAAGTTGACCATCATGTCAACAAACTAAACTATCCTTCTATAGTCGAAACCAAAATGCTATTCAATTTCTTCATTCTTACATACGAAAACAGTTATTTCTGACTTTAGAGCTAACCCAGAAATACCTTAAGTATCTAATCTTGGTCCCCTTCTTTTCATCCTTGTTTTCAATGATCTCCCAAACGTCAACTCACAATATTTCATTTATGCAGATGATTATAAATTGTAGAGACTCCGACTAAAGAGGACTTTCTCAAATTTCCAAAGGATATTGATAATCTCAGGCACTTGGTTTGTCACTAATATTTAATATTTGTAAATGTTATATCGTTCCATTCAAAGAAAAGAATAATCAAATTCTTATAAACTTAATGACAAGAAACTATTTTCTCATTAAAAATCAAATATCTTGGTGTTGTAATTCTCTTCTAATTCTCAGTTTGAATACATTACAAATAAAGCCAATAAACTTCTAGGGTTTGTGATTCGCCAAAACAAAATCTTTGAAAAAAATATTGATGCTCCATTTAGACTATGCATAAGTAGTTTGGGTCCATTACTAACATACTTAAATTAAACTGATTGGCAGAACTCTAAAAGAAGTTTCTTAATTTAATTTGCTCCAGAATTTGAGATTCTAACCCGATGAAATTACTTATGGTAATCTTCTTCATATCTTCTTCGTATCAGTCTCTATGTTTGGATTATTAATTCAGTTCCTTCACTTTTGCACTGTATTAAGATCTCCGTAATGAATCACTTATTTCAATGAAAAATCTTATTTTAATTGGTACGAACTTTATCATTTTGAAAGAGACAGACCTGTTCTGTTCACATCATAAGTAATCCTATGAAGAAGTTGAATCTTAATATTTTTTTTTTTTTCATATTCTATTTTTACTCTACGATTAATACGAATTTAATACTTTCTTTAGGAGATTTATTTTGTCACTCGATTAAATTAGTTCTATTTCTAATGTCATTCTAGGTATTAATCCTTTTGATTTATGTTGAATTTATCTTTCCTTGCTTCTTTTTGACTATACTTAATACTGAAGTATTATTAGTTAATCAAGTGCTGTAGTCAACTGCTTTCCTTTGCCTGCCAGGTAGGCATTTCCACGTGAGTAAACCACTGGACCTCTGGTGTTGCTACAGCAGTTGACAAATAGGAAGAAACCATTCAAATAGTGTTAGTTAATAGAAAGTTGCTCAAGCGAATCCAATCACTTAACTTTTATACATTTGATGATATTGTGTTTTGTTCTATCACAGTGCGATTTTTTTATTTTAAAATCCTTTTTTTCATAGAAAATCAGCTATTTTTTGAGAATAGTAATTAGAAAAGTACAGTTACAAAAATTGAAATGATAATAAAAGGAAATCTTTAACTAAACAGTCAAGAAAGAAATTACTCTCTAACACGAAGAAGATTTCTAGTGGATCAAGATCATCATCTTACGTTTTATCTTCTATCTAATTAATCTAATATTAACAATAATTAATCTAATACTTTGGAGAATGAAATCTATTTTCTGTGACATGTATTAAATGTACAAAATATATAAAATGATAAAAAAAAAATTAACAAACCAGTTTTCGAATGTAATGCGTGTTAACTTTTTAAGCAAACTCAGATAGGCCTAAAAAGTATTCTAATGAAAATTTTATAATTCTTTATTAGTCAACTTGACTAGAAAAATGAAACTCTTCCAATCAGTCAATGTGTCCAACCTAATAAATCGCTGGACTCATCCTCTTGAAACATAGTATGTACATTTAAGAACTGGCAACGATCTAACATTTCTCAGATGATCTTTTGCAATTAGTAAAAGTGAGTTTCAATTAGAAAAATTAATGCAAAAGACAAAAAATATCCATAGAATATCATTAGATCATTAATAATATATTTTTTAAGAAATCTTAAACATTGGATATTAATCTTTTTAACTAATTCATTAATTGCATAAGATGATACGTAATTAAAATTAGTTTTTTTACACCATTTTAAAGAAAGAAAAAAAATGATTAAAGAAAAATAGAGTTAGTCTTTGAGGAACTTATCTTAATATTACAGAAGAATTGTTATCAGGAACTTTTATTAAAAATAAAAATAATTTCATACAATTGAAAAGCAGAAACACAACAGCTCAAAATAATTTAAATTCTTTATCAAAGACGGATGGATTTAGAATTGAATTTGAAAATATTATTTTAATTTTTTTTCTTTCATGTATCATTTCTGACATCTGATGTGCGGATATTCATCAATAAGAATAATTTATCGAATACATTTTATTTATTCATTCAATTATAGCAGATCCATTATTTATTCTTTATTATTTATTCTATTATTATTATTTTATTCTTATTATTTTTTGACATAGAATTTTTGGAACAAATTAACAGAACAGTGTTGTAGTTAATGTCCAGTAGTTTCATATGAATGTTGAATTCTTTTTTTATTTTCCTTGAAAGAGTTTTATTTTCATTACAGGAATTCTGAAAGAGAGATAAAATTAGTAAAGATTTTCAGAGGCGTAGCGTGGGTTTCAGCTGCCCGGGGCGTAGGTCAAATTCGCCGGCTGGGCAGCTATGAAAGCCCGTAGTCGAGCTTTAAGTCCTGTTCGTCAATTTCGGTTAGTACAGACGGTGTTGCTAGAGCAAGCGAGATGACTACACTCACTTAAATAAAATGGATTCCCCAGTTCCGTCACAGTTTAAATAATAAAAAGTTCCGTGTTCATTTTAATCGGATAGAAATTGTTGGAGCGACAAAAATAGGAAAAGAAATGGTTCAAATTTTTAGTTCAGATTAAAAGATATTATTATTATTATTTATTGTTAAATTTTGCCGCCCCCAAAAAGTGCCGCCCGGGATGGGTCCCCCATCGCCCCCGCCACGCTACGCCATTGTGAATATTACAAATTATTTGAAAAAATGAAATCGAAGGAACCCAAATGGGCCATTGACAGTCTACGTAGTCTTTTTTTCCCCTCAATCTCCTGTAGTTTTCATAAAGCTTGGATGAAAAAGAAAATTACTTCTTACTTCCAATCGACTTCAGTCCAATATCAGCTTCAATTTGAGATAGAAGCAACCGCGATCGAATAACGAAGACAGCAGATTTTTTTCTTTTCAAAGATTTCTACTAAACATAAAACATAAAAATAATCATTATGAAATAAACATAAAAAATACACCAAAAATATCTTCTTTTTCTTTTTGTAATTTTAAATCATTTTTAAAATGAAAACAAAACCAATCAACCACATGATGATTTGTTTGTCTTGTAAATAGAACTGGAAATGCTGTCCTTTTAAAAACAATTAAAAAAATACACATTAATATAAAAAGGCGCAACTTAATTATTGGGTTCTGTGAATTATGACTTTATTCTTAGAATCCAATAAATAAGTTTAACAACACCTACAAATCCATTGCTTTTGTTCAAATGCTGTTGTGTGGGAGTTTTTGTCATCTGCTAATTTCTCAGTACGAAAGAACCTACACGGAAAGATTTTAAATATAGAAGTTCGATTATCTCTTTTCTGAAATGTGCAAGTGAATTGTCAAGAAATTCACCCACGGATTGAAAAGTTGTAATGGGAACCTTCATTGCTGTGAAGAGTCTCTCTTAGCGAAGAAAGAAATTACTGGAATTAAGGAAATACATTTGTAAAAAGACCTTTAATCTCAGAGTACAATTTCTCAAAAGCTTTCTAATAAATATAAAAACTATCAAAGCAAAAAAAAATACTTTTCCAGTCAAGCGTTAAAAGAAAAATACTAAGAAAAGTTTTCTTCATCAAAAGATAATTTCTAAAGTTATCGAAATATTTGGAAGGTTTTCGTAAAAAAACATGATCTTAGAATATAACAAAAAATATAAAAATGAAGATCAGTGACCAGTTTAAGAATAATGAAGAAGAATTTCAAAGCATAATAGTGTTTCTTTGTTTGAATGGTTTGAAAACTGCCAATAAAATATATAAGTATGTAATATAAGTAATTATTAAGTACATAATATAAGTAATTGCAAAGTATATAAAGGCCAACATAAACAGTGAACCGAGACCACTGCTAATTCCTGTTTTCCAAGAATTGACTTCCAGATTAGTGGATGTAATTAAACTATTAATTTCTCAAGTTTATTTTAATCTATAGTTTTTTTTCTAAAATTTCTGTTTCTTAGAATTTTTATTTTAAATTTTGTTACACTGACTGAATTTTATATCCAATCTACCATTTTGTTTCAAAATAATTATAAAGTGTTGTGGTTGGCTGTCTGTGTGCTTATTTTCAACTCGGTCGTAAAACTGATCATAACAGTAAATTACAACAAAGATCATTGTTATATTATAAGTTATAAGTTTCACGCCTTTCTGGGTTTGTCATCGGAGAGGGTGGATAGGGCTGATGAGTACCCAATAAGGATGAAACGACCGATTCCCTCTGTTGACAAACTCATAGCAGGGGCGTATATAAGGAGGGGGGGCCGAGGCCCCCCCCCCCGAAATAATGAAGGTATGTCCTCCAACGTTTTTTACTTTTTTGGTTGAACAGATAGGCTTCCATCGTTTTTTTTTTTGGTTGAAGAGATAGGTTTTCATGGTTTTTTTTGTTTATTTTTTTTGGCCCGCCCCCCCCCCCCGAAATAATGGCGGTAAGTCCTCCCAACGTTTTTTTTATTTTTTTTTTTTGGTTCAACAGATAGGTTTTCATGGGGTGTCTATTTAAAATTACTTAACTTAACCTTACATTAATCTTGGGCCCCCCCCCCCCCGAAAATATATTCTATATTCGCCACTGACTCATAGACATGTGTCTGTTTATTTTTGAGCAGTCGTTAGTTTTCATTGATTATCATTTATTTTCTTTCCATTCTAGCAAACCTGTGATCACGTGATTTGGATTCTGAGGAAATTGTTTCATCACCCGTGATCGCGACCGCTTTCTCACATCTCGGAGACCTCATGTGTGCTCACAGTCAGGTGACTTCCAATTGACCTAAGTACATAACAGTGAAACTCTGAGCATCTCAGGGGCCGTCTTGGATGTCTGGGGAAAACCTGGGGCGTCCGGTTGACCCACAAGGATAGCAATGAAAATATGAGCATCCTCAACACTACACCTAATATTTGCCACCTTATTTGCATTTCTGCGTCTAATGGAGGAGATTGGGTCAGAAAAAATCAACTTTTCATTTAATATCTCGCAATATAAATAATTAAATTTTCTAATATAATAGTATTTGGATTTGTTAAAGATTTCAGAGTTAATATTTTTTATTGTGGTTGTGTATGTGTGTATGTGTTTTTCAATTAATTTTTCTAATTTTTAAAATATTTGTATTTTAAGCTTTTCTAACCATAATCAACTCCTGAGCTTTCATGTGGGGACAGCTTTTTTTAGTCTTTTTAAATTTCGATTTTTTCTTGTTAAATTAAAACACACTACCAATGGACTATATAGAATATTAGTTCAAATATAAAACATATCATAAAACAACAATTTCAACAAACTTCCAAGATTTAGGTCCAGTTCCCATTTTTCATATGAGAATAAATGAGTAAAAAACAAAACTTCTATGCATTCATCCTAAAACTACTGCCGAAATCAGAACCTCAAATTTTTTATCACAAACACCACTGTTTACACGAAAACAAAAACTGTAACAGTTGCTTAAAAGTGCAAAATGTCAAGACAATAAAATATTTAGGAATAACAATTGCAATTAGCGACACTTCCATATGGTATGATCATATAAATACAATTTGCAGTAAACTAAACTCCTTATTATATTTTTTATCATATTAGAAATGTTTTACCAACCCAAAATTAAAATTCTAATATACTATGCACTTATAGACTCAAATATAAATTATGCAAACGTCATTTGGGCAAACACTAATAATACAAACGTCAATAAAATAAACAAAATACAGAAAAAAATCTTCAAACTCTTACTCTCACCAAAAATCTGGAATAATAAAGAAAAAAGAATAGAGCAGATAAAAAAATATAAACTACTCAATACATCACAAAAATTCTATTATAATCTAATGATCAACCATTTCTACAAAATCACAGATAATAATATAAACACGCAACCAACAAATTACAATCTAAGAACAAGAAAACAATTAACATTAGAGTACCCGTTCATTAACAATAAGTATGATGAAAGAAATATAAATTATATATTAGAAAAGATATACAATGAGTTTGATCTATTTTATGCTATCAAACAAAGACAGAATTTCCGCAGTCAAAAAAGACAGAAGAAATTGGATTGTAGAATCTATGAAAATTTAACAAAATTAAAAGAAAAAAAATTAGAAGAAGCATAATAAGATCTATATGATCATTTCAGTATTTGTATGTCTCTACATTTGCTCGTTATATATATTTCCTTTTGTTTGTTTCGTTTTTTAGTTATAGTAGGCCTATGTGAGACAATTGTTTTACATGTTTTACATGTCTGTATGTGACAGCAAAACGTCTGCAATGAATGTGAATGTATTGTATGTATCTATTTGTTGAATGTTTATATATTTTTTATTCTTATCTCTTCTGTATAGCTATAAGTAGTTTATAGTTAAGTGTTTTTTCAGATTTACAATCATTTGTAAAATGGAACTCAAAAGCATGTAAAAGTCCATAATATCTATCAACAAAAGTTAATACGACAGAAAAAAAAAAGAAAAAGTCTAAAAACAAAGTCAACAACAACTGGCAAAAACAAAATACAAAAAGTGTAAACAAAGAAATGTTTTATAAAGAAATACAATAATGCGTTGAATTAAAACAAAGCTCTGCTTAACTAACTTTACTGATGCAGGAGCTTTGTTTTAATTCAACGCATGAGCCGTGCATGTAAAATTATTCAAATATAATAATGTTTATATAAAAACAAATTATTCAATATTTATCACTGTAATAAAACAGCACCTGTTGATAGGAACTAATGGTTCCTAACAGGACTGAAATTGTAATCACTTTAATGAAATAAAAAAAGAAATATTCTTCTTGAATTTTTATCGTTATTTCCTCTAATCATTTTTACTCTTTGCAATTTTGATTTGGTCATCTGCGAATTGCAGATTAATAAGTGACGTTCCATTCACATTAAGACACAATCCTCTTTTCTTTCCGGACTTTTAATGCTTCTTCAACATAAAGTTTAAAAAAAGTTAGGGAGATACAACATCTCTGTCTGAGTCCTTTATCTGTTGTAAAACCTTTTGACAATCTTTGACCTACTTTAATCTTTGTTTTTGATTCTTGAAGTGCTCTAATAATATTTAAATTTATGTTTATTTCCTTTAATAAATTCCATAATTTGCGATTGGAACATTATCATATGCCTTCGTTAGATCAACAGGAGATGAATTTGATTTCCCACCGTCTTTTCCTTTTCAATAATTTGTTTAAGACAAAATATATTATCCATACACGACCTTCCTGCTCTAAATCCACTTTGTTCTTCAAAACAAAATACAAATTAAAAAGAATTCTTAAGTTAGAAACAGACAAATTAATGATAAAACAACAGAATAGCTAACGGCGTAGAACATTTGGTCATCAAGAAAATCTACAATCCACTGAACTTTTACAACCAACTTTGGGAATTTGACGCCTAGAGCGAAAGACTCACCTGACCTTAGATTGGTTCGAATTCCTTCTAAATTTACAAATCACGATTGAAATTCCGAAAGTGTCGCGTTCATAGGAAGGCTTTTCTTTTCTTTTCTTTAATTTTACTTCAAAGAATTTAGGCAAACAATATAAATTCATTAGAAAACAAGAAAGTAAACAAAAAAACAGCACCAAGAATAA
>JAFIDM010000005.1:5559813-5578735 GCA_023159025.1 Thereuonema tuberculata
CGAAACGGCCGTAACCAATTCCCTCCCGTAATTAACCCAGAAAGGCAGTTTTTCTTTATTCTTAATGTTGTTCTTGTTTACTTTCTTGTTTTCTAATGAAATTCCAGCACGTTAAATTCACGTTTTTGCTAATATACATTCATGTTTGTTGCAATATATTGACTTTTTGTTTTATTAGGTTTTTTTTATATTTTTAAAGAAAAAGTTTTGAGGAGTGAATGTTAAAATATTCTTTCTAAATATTTACTTCCTAATTAATAGTTTTGTGTTGTAGTTATTAAAATTGAAATTAGTTATATCTATTTTCATGTTGTTATTCATTCACCGATATGGTTACGTGAGGTTTATTAGATCTAGTGTTTTGGGATTTGGTTTTATAAATTATTGGACTTTTTTTTTGCTGAACTCGAATATTACTTTGGACAATAATTGGTTTTTTATTATATTTGGAAAATTATAAGATTTTCAATTTCCAAATTCATCTTAGGTTCTTCTATTCAATCCCATGATTACTAGCAAGGTTAAACAATGCTTGGATTCGACAGAAACATGATCTCAATTCTTATTCAATTCTTATCTCTGATTATTTATTCATATTGGTTTACAGAAGATATGAACAATCATTAGTTTTGATTTAATTTGCCTAATTCTCTATCAATACATTGAAGACATCAAATTCAAAGCAGACAAAATTAACAAAGATTAAAAATGGTAAGATTAAAAATGATTAATTTATGACCGAATTTACAAAAACTGTAATTAAAAATATCAAGTATAAGCCATCAATTAAAGAATAATTCCATCTCCGTTTCAAGTAGAAATATTTCAATCGTAAATATCATGTTCGATTTTGTTTCTAATGTTTAATCATCAGAAAAAGATTTTTCTTTCGCCAGCAAACTCAATATCTTAGTAAAATTCTTGAACCAAACTTTTAAATTTTATTGTAGATAAAAAAAGAATAAATAAAAATGTTTATTTCCTTACAACTGTTTGTGTAAAACTGCAGTTATTTCCATTGAAAGTTTGTTGAGAAACTCTCTTTAAGAATGTTAATTTTAATTGAATAGCATCAATTGATAGATATTTATGACGTGAATACAAAGACGAATAATGGGTTTGTTTCTAAATTCATTTCAAATTTTCCAATTGCATTTCCATTATTAATCATCAATAAACAAACTAATAGCATTGGAAAACGGAACCGCAGATGTTCATTTAAGCTAGGAATATTGAATAACAAACAAGGCATTGGAAGGCCATTTTCCCTTAAGCGTTTGTCCGGAATAGAACGGAGATAGCAAAACTCATCACGCCAAATCAGTGGGCGATGGGATTCCAGAGTTTAGCCGGAATTATAGTTGTTTTCGCCTCATCCACTGTAATCCTTGGCGAACAATAGCTGCTGGCGGACGCGATAGCAGGGTCTTGGTGGCTTCCAATGGCCCGGGCAACTGTTTGGAATTCACATCATTGCAATCTATAACGATCAGGAACTCATTCACGCCCGGCTTTTAAAGTTTAATGCGTGTCTGAAACAGTGAAATACAGTTGGTTTGTGATGTTAAAGGCTTTTATTTCGTATATTAAAAAATTAAAACAACAGAAAATAGGCTTTCTTCCAAATTATTGTTAAAGTTTCATTCTCATCCTTTATTACTGCATTCAATTAGATGTTCGATGGAGGTGTTATCTGGAAGCTCAGTGAGTTGTGGTCAAAAAATAAGGATAAATGTATTAGGGAAAAAACTTATCTTCTCATTAAGGTTAGAACCCAACTGCGGTTTGAAGTCCCGTGGATTTCTGTCCAATAGAAAGAAGTGATTTTTCCTCGAATGCTTAGTCAAAGTTCATCTTATTCTGATGTTTACTTATTCTGATGCTTAGAATCAGGTTAATGGTAACCCAAGGAACTGTTATTTATTCCAATAAATTGAAAAAGTGAATGATTCGACCTCAGAATTAAACAAATAAAGTAATTTCTAATCAAAGGATTGAAATTCATTAGAATCACGGGAATCTCACTTTCAAGTTCTGAAAATCAATCAGAATTAAAAACACAGCAAAGAATATCTATTAAAATTTGAAGCTTTTTTAATTGTTAAAATTTAAATTTTAACATTTTTAAAACTAACTAAATTCTTAAATTTAAATTCTTATATTTTTGAGGGAGAATGGTTCATTTACAAACATATAGGATTTTATATCAGATATTAATTCTTCATCAAATTTATAAAGTAACTAATATCATACGCTAGGAACATTGAAATAAATCGATTCATTTTATAAAACTTTCTAACGATCAAAAATACAAACGAAGAGTTGATCCAAAAAATCCACCTACTAAATAAAATAAATTTAGTAACAAATTTTTAGATCTATAGATTTTTAGATCTATGAAGATTTTATGATTAGTTTAAGGTAAGAAAACGAGCAACAGAACCCTCATAATAACCCCCTGACAGCTTTAGTAGTAGTGAAAAAAAGAAAAACAACAAACAAACAAACCTGGCGATGCCAAGGGTGTCCCCTGCCAAGACAAGGGCACTCAATTGAATTGGATGTTTTTGCTGCTTTCGCCTCCGATCTCCCGTTCAGAGGTGATATGGCGATGAGCCACCACACAAAGAAAACTGAAATACTGAAAGGATGATAAAGTGAGGGAAGGTCAGTTAGATGAGGATGACGATGTAGACTGACATTAATATTTTCAAATGTACGAATATTTTATATATTTGCAAATATGTTCACTACAATATTGGATTGTTGTGTAAAGAATAATAATAATTTAACTTTAAAATACTTTAAATGTAATGTTTGGTCAATCTTTTCATGTACGTCAGTCATCAAATGACGACCTTGTTTAATACTTAATACCTAGTAATACTTTGTAAAAACGACGGTTTGGTTTTTTTCATGATTTCTATTACAAAGGTTACTTTACAGAAACGAACTGATTATAAGAAGAAAACGACAGGTTTCATAAAACATCGGTTTGAATAATTTTCCCATGATAAAGAAACAGAATCTTACCCATAATCATATTCTATAGGTTTTCACTTCTATACAACAGGCAAAATATATATATATATATATATATATATTTATAAATATATTTCGGTTTTGTTTTCTGTATACTATATATATATTTCAGAGGTTCAAAGGTAATAAAAACTAGCATAAAGTATTTGACGTTGCCTGGAGAGGAGTGGTATGTCATGTTTTCTGGCACCCTATCTTTTCTGAAGGATAGTAGATTATTTCGAAAGATTCCTAGATCGTACAAAACCACGTTATAGGTAGAAATTTATGTTATATCAATATTGAAATCGAAGAATTTATGAATTCCCACCCCTTTCTCCCCATCTCCACAACACTATCACATCAAACTTTGCCCAGTTGGTAAATAATCACGTGATCGGTTCAAATTAATTTTATGTACTATCCGAAAACTCAATAGAAGTACCGTTCAAATATATCTGCCCATCCCCTCAATTTTGACAAAGAACACATGATAACTTTCGCTTTTCTACCTCAAGCGGTTTTGTAGATTCGGAAACCCTTCAAAAAAGGTTTCCTTCCCCGTTTATACCTTTTAGAATATCGAAAATTCGTCTAATAGGTATCGTTTCGATTTTGACAAAACCACTCATGTCAAATGTCATGTTACTAAGGAGAGAATGAGGAAGAATTTATTCATAAAAATATTGAAGTTCTAGTTTTTTGCCACCAGGATACTATGTGGCGCTATTATTGCACAAGAAAAGTTTAATCGAATTTTTAGCACAGCAATATTTGTGTAGTCTCATCGTCTCCACCATATGAGTGCATAAGGGGTGCTATTTCAGGGATTTCACCCATTTCAGTGTGAGGGGGCAGTCTGTCGAGATTTCAAAGCAGCCTGTATTTTCCGCACGGTAATAAAGAGTATCATAAAAAATTTGGTTCAAATCAGTCAAAGGATGTAAAATTAAATAGAGACAAATATAAAAGAATTTTATATACAACGGTATATTTGTACATTCTGTTCCAATTTCATGAAAAACAAAATAAAAGATGAATTCCGAGGTGGTTCAACGGAAAATTAATGAAAATGAGTAAATCAATTCAGCAGCGATTAATTCACGAAATGAAGATTTTTGGGAAATTCTTCCAATGTTTACAGTTTTCTGGAAATCAAAACCACTTCTTCTAATTTGTGTCTCCATCTCAACCTGAAACAAAAATCCATTTGGTTTATCTAATATATTGATATCATGCTTCGTTTTCTCTTCTCTTAATTCGCTTATTAAGAAACATTATATTCAAGATATGCTTGTAAATGTAGACTCTAAGAAAACACGAAACTTCATCCTAATACCAATATTTCGTCTTTGTATCGCTTAAAGATTTTTTCAACATCTACGGTACATAAAATAAAAAGAAAAAGGAGAAGAGAGAAGTCCTCTTCTTCTCCAAACCTATAATAATTAAAACATATCATACTATAAAATGACATAAAACAAATAATCGAACCTTTCAACAATAAATCATTAAGAACAATCCAAAACATTGAATCATTTATAAAGTTATGTCATTTTATAGTATGATGTGTTTTAATTATTGTAGGTTTGGAGAAGAAGAGGAGTCCTCTTTTTTCTTTTTATTTTATGTACATAGACTTTGAAAGCCTCTTTAAGTGATATAAAGACGAAATATTGGTGTCAGGATGAAGTTTGGTGTTTTCTTATAGTCTACAATTATATGAAGATCGTTTAGAAGTTTGGTTTTTACAAGATGTGGCTAGTTAAAAAAAAGTAGTTACTTAAATAACAATTATTTCGTTTATGAATATAAATCATGACCAATTCAATCTATAACGCATTTAAATAAGCCTGTCAAAGACATTAGAAAATTTTTCTATCATACTATGCTTCGATAATAAAATCTGATTAAAATAAAAAAATTCCAATGATAATTTATAAATTGCAGTTAATTTATAGTAAAAAATGATTATGGAATTGAAATTATATAAAAGTTTTTAAAATCAAGAGACTTTAAACCAAGCTTGACAATTCCATAATGTCAAATCTTGCATAATTGATGTTCATTCTAAAAATTACTTTGAATAGATTATAATTAATAAATTTTTGAAAAAAAATATATACAAATATTCGAGTTGAATATTAATGCTAACTTTAAGCGATATTAATATTCACAATATTTCGTTTTTCTTTTCTAGAGTATTTAGTTACAATTTTATAAACGATGACATTATTAACAACATTGAATTCATTCGTATCTATGTACTTAATGTCTTAAATGGTTATAAAAACCAACGACTAAACACCATTTTTCTTTGTTCATATTAATGATTTTTTTTTAACTCGGAAAACCAAATTGTGGAATAGTGATAATAAATACGGTTGCCAAATATTTACGACTTTCTTCATTAGATGACATTTTACTCTCACTTGTGGGAGGATCACAGATTCATTGGACTTCATGGATACATCTTCATCATTTCATTTTTCATCTGACTCATTGATATTATCATCTTGAATAACCATTAGTACTATTTTGATATTGTATTCAGAGGAACTTGTTTCTTTTGTTCTGAAACCGTTCTGTTTTTCATTCACAAAAACATTTCGAGTTTCTTCTACTCAGTTGGTTTCAACGTTGCAGATTTTCTAACATCGTGTCCTTGTGGAGTATCCTATAAATATTCCTTTTTTGACTCGAATTTCAAACTTACGTTTGAGATAATTCTTTGAAGTTTTAAGTTATGCTATACTTTCAATTTTCTTGATGTTCACGTTTGGAACTTTATCTCTTCAATACCATTTCCATACTGGTATGCTTGAATGACGTGAACGATTGATCTGATAGTTAACATATTCGATTCAATAAGTCCAGAATATTAAGGGTAGTTTTGAATCTAAAAACATTGTTGTTGATATATCTAGCAATTTCCTATGGAATTATTCTGCTATACCATTGTGCTACGGTGAATATATGATGAATTCTTATGGACAATTCCTCTTACCTTTAAAAACTCATTTACTTCACACTTGTTAAATTCTGTGCACCTTGATCTCTTTAGAACTTTATGATCTTCTTACCGCTATTCCTTTCGGCAAAATTCAGAAAAGACTTGAAATATGTTGATACCTCTTATTTTCGCTTGCTTAAGTGTAAGAAATTTCTTCTAGTGAAGTCGTTAAGAAAGGTTATCTAGCTTGCTGGGTACTCACTATGAGACTATTGGTCTGCACACATCTGAGTAAATGTTTATGAAATGTTTGTTGATCTTATGCATTTCAATCCTTTGTGACACATTTTGTCGTTTTTTCTTATTGGCAACTTTCACAGAATGATTAATTATTTCCTTTTGGAATTTTTCAATTACTGATTGATGCCACTAGATTATTTTGTTTGAGCAACTTCAGTTTTTCCAAAGAAATCTCTCCGAATGGAGCATGTCAGAGCTTGTAACTAGAGTATTCGTCTTCATTGAAGTAACTCTTGCAACATGTTGTTTTATTAACTTTGCACTTTACTTCATATAGCTTATTTCTGAGCGAACCATGATTACAATTCTTCCATTACTATCTTTCACCGTGTATATATTGCCTTTGATGAATTGTGTACATCCTTTAGATGCAAGGGGGCCGATGTCCGATTAAACCCCATGTCTGGTATATAATGCTTAGTTGAATTTTTTTGGCTTTTGATTTTGCTTAAGTAAACTTCTATATCAACTGATCCTTCACGTGATAGTTTGTTCGATCCTCCATAAACGTCTTTTGGTTTCTCAAAACATTTGTAATCGGTCAACATTTTACGATCATTGCAGATGTTATGAGTCGATGCTTTACACAGAAACCATAGGTTGACCAGCTTTGGACTCTTGGTATTTCTTAGATCAATATTGTTCATTGCGACCATTCTTGAGAAACATCCTTCGGATGACTTTCTGCTCGTTTTATGATTCATCCCTGTCTTGTATCTTCTTGATTTCACCTTTTCAACACATTTTGGCAACATGTCCAATCATTCCTCAAATGTACCATTTTCTTGTTTCTTTAGCACTGGCTTTACATTGTGGCTTAGGTGTCGAAACTTTAGTTCTTTGACATCGTTCTTCAAATTCTTCTGCTTCTCTTTTTTCAATGGTGGTTTTCCGGTTGCATTACTATAATATTCTGTCCGAATTGAACTCGCTGCTATCTTGCATCTGTAGGTTCTGAGAAGAGGAATCATATTTTGAGTGTAGAAGCCAGCAAACTTCCTTGTCTGGAATCTCTCCAACAAGTTCACGTACTTCTGTGAAAAGGTGTTTTAATTCAAGGAATTTATTTGGTAATTCAACATCTCCGGCGAAATCACTCATTGTATCCATATCTTTTAATCCTTGTGATTTTTAAATGATCTTTTACATTGAACTTAGCTTCCCGTTCTTTTAATAATGCGTATGGATCAATGTTTTCCTTAACTAACATGCGGAACTTTTTCGATTGAACTCAATATGGTTCCAATTGTTCTCTCAGATTTATTTGAAAGCTTAAACTTTTGGGAATTACCTTCTAAACTTGTTATTTCATTCAACGGTGATTGTTATAAGCACTGTCATATCGGCGTATGTTGCACTTCCAGTTTATGTAATTTCTTCCGATGAACATAAGCATATTATTTTCTGCCAGGGCATTCACTCATTTAATGTTATGCAACCTTATCTCTCTAATGATAAATCTTAAATATTTACAAATTGTTGTAACTTAAGTAGTCAAAACATGTCCTTTGTTTCTTGGCTCAAAACCTCATTCTGTCTTTGAATTGTCTTTGAAAATCTATCTTGTTTCGTTCGTTTGAATTCAAAGCTTCTCAAACTTCCAATTAAAAAATAACTTCTTATTTAAGTTGTCTCTAGCTCTTACGGTTGACTTCAACTTCTTACTGTTCCAATTCCCAACATTCTGATTTTCTTAACAGTTAACTTCTTACTATAATTCTAAGCAAAGTTCCAAAATTCATACTTGCTTTTTATTCTTCAGTGCAGTTGAATGAGCCTATAACTGCGGAATAGTAATAAGGAATAATATAATACGCGTTGCTTTCCCCACAAAAGAAGTGTGTGATTGTAGCTCTTACAGGGGCGTATATAAGGGCCCCACCCCCGAAATAATGAAGGTATGTCCTCCCAACGTTTTTTTTTTTGTTTTTTTTTTTTTTTGGTTGAAGGGATAGGTTTCCATCGTTTTTTTTTTGGTTGAACAGATAGATTTCCATGGGGTGTCTACTTTAAATTACTTAACTTAACCTTACATTAATCTTGGGCCCCCCCGAAAATATATTCTATATTCGCCACTGAGCTCTTATATAAGAAATTAATAAACTACTAACTTACTAAACTACTAACATCAAAATAATTCACTTTAGCCTAAAATCTTCAATTAATTTTACTTAATACGTGATTCTTGCTATAACATATTTACATTTGATACCTTGACTGAATAATCTTAACATTTTATCTTGTCATAAGAAACAATCATACCTTGCAAAAAATCTCTCTTGACTTGATTCTATTTAAAAGACTTTTCTTTATCTTATTACTTAAATTAACAGTTCTTATGATGTCTTCTTTTATACCATAATCTTATTATTGTCTTAAATTGGATTTCTAAAAGAAATAAAGGATTATTTGTTTTACCTTTTAACTTGTCAATTGGTTGAAATCTTCTCAATTCGATGCTCATCTTTTACTTTCCTTCAGTAAAATGTCTTGGATGTCACTTTGGTAGAAATATGTCCGAACGTCGTTCGGGAACTCATGTTGTTACGTTGCTTGGTAACAATGTCTATTGAAAGAAATCCCTTTAAAATCACTTCATAAAACAATTTCTGGAGATTAAAGATGTCTTCGAACGGCTTCCTTTTTATACCTGAACAATTTTGTTTATTATTTTAAATCCTGTTTTAATTATTAATATATTTTACTTTTACAGAAAAAAAATGTGTATTATCAATAATTTTTTTTGTAGTAGTACTAGCCGGGTACTACTAACCCTTACATACACAGCATAAAAAAACAACTTTATTTATTTAGCAAATTGTGGCCTTCTCTGAATAACTCTGATGTATTGCTGGTTGGCGCCTTACACCTGTATATCGATAAGGCAATTTTAAAGCGAAAATGTAAATCCTCTTTATTCCCTATTCCATGGGAATTTCGAAAAACCCGGCCTTATTCCTAAAGGGAACCTCTGTGCAACATTTCAGCTTTCTAGGTCCAAGGGGCGTTGATGAGCCATTGAGTGAGCGGATGAGTTAGGACTTTTCTTTTAATGTAGGTAGATTCCACTACAGGTGTAAGTAGTCATCGAGGAGGGAAAGGCTCCCGGGGTTTCCTGACCAACAGGTGAGTTGAAGTTGAGTGATCAGCTGGATGCCCGACCGCCTTTTATTCCGTGAAAAAAAACCCCAATATTCATTGTATAGAGAGTTGAGACTTTTCGTATAGTGCGCCCCCTTTAAGATGAAAGAACTTCACAATTAAAAGAGTTCAGAGTGAGAAGCATTTTTAACACTATACCTTTAAATATGTGCAGTACCTTTTGCTGCTTTGAAAATAAACTTTCAGACCAATTAAATTTCTGTCTGAGGTTTTGAAGAGAGAAAACATAAAAATTCGAAATTTCATCTTACTTTTGTTTAAAAATTCAGTTTCTCTTAACCGATTTTGGAACTCAAATTTCGTCCCCGGAATCTTTCTTCCAAACATAAAATGAGCTATTGACTGCATTCGATGATTAGTTGGAGCCACAGACAGTCGTCTAATGTTCTGTACAAAGAGTGGAAAAAAATCTTAATGATAATTGTCTGGAATTCTCCGCTGTTAATAACAAAGCAAAGAATGAGATGGGTTAATTGCAAAAACTGTAAGTAAAAATAACTAAAATATTTTCTATTTCTATTAAATAATAATAATATGATGTTATTTCAATTGGACCATCCAAATATGTCGAATTCCTTGTGTTCTTGGCATGTCATTGATATCTGTGTTTAGTAAACATCACTTGTGCAATAACCATCGATTATAAGGAGCGGCCTAACTTTCTTTTCTTCTTAATTTTTTTGGGGGAAGTTAGTTTTTTTACATCTTTGAACTCCTCTTTTGCAAATTATATGTATTACACTTTTGATTGTCGCGTAAAATAACTATTTCTGTTGAATCTTCGAAATGAAAGAAAAACTAGTCTTAACAACGTAAGTAAAAAAAAAGAACAAGTAAAAACAAGCTATTTTTTTTAACGAAGATATAAATTACTGTTTTATTTAGTTAAATTAATGTTACTGTTCTTGTGTTTGCTTTTTTTTTGGAGTTGTTTTTAAAACTTAGTTTCAAGACATCATCATTTCCAAAAACATATTCGTATAAAGCTTGTTATAATAATAATTATAGATCAATCACAATCAGAATGTAACCGAGAGAAAGTTTAGGACATTTCTCCAGAATTCTTGCACCAAATACTTGACATGAGACAAAGGATTCAAGATTTTTGTCTTCTGCTTCGAAGTCGATTGTTTTTTAATTTGCTTAGATATAAAAAAAAAAAAACCTTCCGTTATATTACCCATATTCTCCATAAAATAATCGTTTCCACATAGCAAACATTTCTTTTGCCAACTATTAAGTAACTATTTTGGTAAAATAATTCGTAAAACAAAATCAAGAATGAACTTTCTATTCTGAAATTGCTGCAACGTCTGACTTATAAAAGTCTCACTTCCTCTACGAACTTTAGGGATGAAAAATAAGAAATCTTAAGATGACAACCTTCCAAAGAGGTATTGGAAAAGAATAATGGAACTAAATGTATTAGTTTGGATCTCATTATTTGAGATATTGAAAATTTACAATCTAAATTTAAAGGCTTTCTCTAAAGTAGGCCTACGGAAAAACAAAAGTATTTATATCTATAGATAAATATTTTACGATGTATATTGTTTGAGTTTCATTAATTTTAATCAATTAATTAATTAATTTTCGTCAATTAATTTTAATTGAAAAATAATATTTTGATTTCGTTTTAAAATGGTATTTCTTTTTCATTATAATATTATTTTTGTTTGTTTCTATATTTAGTTAACATAATTAATAAAAAGATCTACAACTAATGTTTTAATAAAATGCTTTCAATTAAGATTATTATTTATTGATTTAAATTTCAAGTAAACAAAGGATAAAAAGTTTGAATTAGTAAATTATTTCGCAATGAAGCAAACTGTGATTTAAGGCATAGAAATGGTATTGAATTGATAATTATTAGAAGATAACGTTTAAACTACATGGAGATTTGGTGAAATGATGGTTTTGTGGTTGCACAGACCAACTGTAAATATTGTTACAAAGTTGAAACGTGACATTAAATGATGAAACACGAGTAGATTTTTTGATAATTAAATAGAATTTAAATTGAGCGTTGAACTGAACGTAGTGAATGCAAATCAAACAAAACTTTAGAATTTTTGTCGTTTTTCTAAGTTTAACAACATAAATCAGTAAAAGTAAAAGAAATGGAAATAATTAATATGACATTGTTACTTTATAAAGAAAAATGCCGATGTAAAACCACATTTGATGGATCTACAAAAAAGGGTTCTTTCATTTTGTCAAATTTTAATTGAAGTTAACAAACCACAGAAATTGAGAATGGAAAAAAGAAAAAGTAATACGTGTTAGAAAACGTCTGATTTTAGGAGGCGTTTTCACAATTCTTGATTTGATGTAAATGGTTATTTTGAACTATTAGAATAAATTCAGTTAAGTCAAACATTCAGTATTTTCTTTCGAAATACCAAAAAAATAGACTACCAAAATCAAATTGAATATTTTTTTGATATTCTGTGATTCTTCAGAAGATGATGCAAAAACTTTTACCTTTTTTTTTTTTGGTCCCTATGAATCTTCATCTTAAAATTTTCATTTGAGAAACAAATCTTATTAAGAATAATCTAAATTATTCCGTTAAACAATTCAAAGAGTTCAATAAAAAATATTTTTCCTTTGACCTGAACATAAGTTACATCCTAAACCATTGTCTTCAAAGGAAATACAAACAGAGAAAATTACCCCTTGTTCATCTCTTCTTCTATTTACCTTCATTTCTTTGTTGCTTTATTTAATAACGATGTTCACCATCATCGTAAGAAAATTGCCGCCAGAGTTTTTGTATTGATTGTTTCTTGTCCGAAGAGAAAGAAGGCTCCAAATAGACCATTGCCATGCGAACGACTTCCAAGGGGCCTATCCAAGGCCAAGGGTTCCATCTCAAACACCACACTTAAGAGCCTTTAGTACCGTCTGTTCCATCTAAACACGCAGTGGCATTAGGAAAATATCTAATGTACCTTTTTTTCTTCGTCATTTTGATTATTTACAAGGAAAGTTTCTTGATTTTTTTCCATTATCTCAGTTAACGTTCAATTTGTAAAATGTCTTCTTCATTTCAGTGAAGATACTTCTGAAATGAACAAAAATTGTATTGCCTGTTTTTCTTGTTATTTTTACAATTACATCAAACTTTGAATTAAAATTAAAAAATAAAAATGAAATAAATTATTTCCTTGCAATTGAATAAAAGTATAAAGATTTTTTTTTATTTTTTAATCAAATTTATAGATTTAATCATAAATAATAGGAGGAAATGTTTTAAAATATTTGGTTAAAAGAAGGAACACTGTAAGGTTTGAGATCAAAATAAAGTTTGGGTTTGAAATTTTGCTGCATCTGATATTGAACGAATTTTTGATTGAAAGGTCCATCAATGCTTTTTCACTTTAATCAAAAATATTTGGGAATCGGATGGATTAAGACATCAGAGAAATTTACCAAAAAGAGGGAGGATTAAATAAAAGAATTTTTGTTAAATTAAACAACCATTTAATTTATTACCAAAGAAAGAAAATATTGAAAGGCATTTGAAAACAATTCGGTTGTAATAACATAATAGACGTTACATTTCTTGTGACAAATGTATCTTTTTCCTACTTTGAATGAACATTAATTCTTTAAAGGTTTCTTACCAGAACAAGGTTGTAGAGTAAAGAAAACTTCCCAATTAATTATTCAAACAGTGACTAAATAAATGACATTGTTATATTTATCAATTCATGTGACATTGTCTATATTATCAAAAACACAATAAAACAAATAATGACAATTGACATTTATAAACAAATAATGAAACTTGTCATTTAAAGAAGCCTTGGAAAAGTTCTTTGTTTAAAAGAATTAATTATTGGTGGAAAGAAACTGTTTTTATGTTGAATATGGAAGATTTTTGATAATAATTTCGATATAAAGAGATATTTTGACTTTTATATACTATATATTTAGAGTTTGTTTTTATATCTGCCAATTTAACTTAATTAACTTATAAATTATATAATGCAAGCCCTGTTTATGGGATCTTTTATTGGGAAACCTGAAAGGACTTAAGTATTCTCACAAAATTCTATGAAACACAGTCATTACTGATTGGCATTCTGTAGTTGATAGGAATTTCCACCGGAAACCTGGATATAGACCTCTATAAATATATATTGTTCTGTAGGTGATACATCAGAAAGCTGTAGTTTTTTTAGAATAGTTCGTAAGTTTTTTTGAAAATCTGCCAAGTGCCCAATGGCAATGGGGATTACTGTGGTAGATTTGTTCCATAATCGAGTATTTTCTTTGGTCTTTTGTCATCTATTCTAGTTCTTCTTCTTGAACAAAAGTAATAATTTATTATTATAGACCAGTGGCAGACATAATGATGAGTACAACACGTACTCGGTCCTGCCTCCACTGCTTCTGGAGCTCGTGTGCATAGTTATTATTATTACTTATTTGTTATTTTATTTTTTTATTTTAATTTTTAGTAATTTTACAATTCTAGTCCTACTAGATCCACTCTTAAAGTGATCTGTCTGTAGGTTCTGTATATCTATTTGAAATTATTACAGAATAATTACATAATTTGTTAAAAATAATTAGTTATACTACCATACATATATTGTTATTTAGTAAATATGATAATACTATACTACAGTGCTGGTAAAAAAAATTGCATCACCCGCGAAATCCATACTTTTTTAGCATTTATAAGTAATTATGAAATATTTAACGGTTCTTGCATTATATAACGCGAATTGGCATCGGTACATGACGCAAGCTATTGTGTAAGATTGCATCATCCTTCTACCTGTTCAAAAAAACCGGTTGAATGTTCGAGGCATTCATTTAAGATCTGGACTTATGCGTTGCAGTATGTCGAAATACGTTCAACTGACACCACGAAGGAAGAGTGTTGCCGTTGCATTGGACAAAGAAGGATTGTCGTCACGTTCCATAGCAAAAAAAATAAACTGTTTGCAATCGACTGTTTTTCTACTACTGAATAAGCTAAAGAGCACCGGAAGCACATCCAGAAAGAGTGGCAGTGGTCGTCCACCAATATCCAACGCAGCGCAGGACAGGTATTTGATACGACTCAGTCTTCGGAACAGACAATCATCTTCCACAGACCTTAGAACAGCATGGGAAAACGAATCGGGTGTTCACGCATCCACGTCTACTGTAAGAAAACGACTGTGTGGTGCGGGTTTGGTGGCAGGTCGACCACGAAAGAAGCCATTGTTGACCAAAAAAATGAGGAAACAGCGTCTAGACTGGACAAAAGCTCACCAAGGATGGACTGTCGATCAATGGAAATCAGTTGTGTTTTCGGACGAGTCCAAATTCAATCTGCGTGGGTCCGACGGACAGCAAACAGTTAGACGCCGCAAAGGAGAGGAATATCATCCCGACTGCATTCAACATACAGTCAAGCATCCCGTATCCCAGATGGTTTGGGGATGTATTTCTGATCAAGGAGTTGGTGGGCTTCACTTTGTTCAAGGAACAGTAAACGCTCAGGTGTATATTGGCATTTTGGAGGAGAAATTGCTTCCTACTCTCCGGGATCACTTTACTTCAGTTCCAAACGTCATTTTCCAGGATGATTCTGCTCCGTGCCGTAGGGCAAAACTGGTAAGTAACAATTTAAAAACCTTTATCCTCCCATTAACTTAAATTGACATGGGGTTAAGTAATTTTTTTTTTCTCTAAACTCACACGCAGGTACAGAAATGGAAAAAGGAGCATGGGGTCAGCAGTTTGCCTTGGCCCGGAAACAGCCCCGATCTCAGTCCGATCGAAAATTGTTGGAATAGAATAGGTGTAGAAGTGATGAAACATAAGCCAACATCACTTGCAAAACTCCGGGAATCAATAATTCGTGTCTGGCACCATGAACTCAGTAAAGAATACATTCAATCACTCATCCGTTCAATGCCCCATAGATGTCAAGCTATCATTAAAGCTAGAGGCGGACCAACAAAATATTAGGTTATATTTTATGATGTTCAAACATTTCCATGTTACTTTTGTTTATTTTTTAACAGAAAGATTGTTACAATTAAAACCTCTACTTACTTTTTCGTCGTCCACTTGGCAACGTGGATGCACTTCACATTGTACTTGTTACAGTTTTGGCCATTTATTTCCATAAATAAAGTAAACAATTATCGGATTCCTGCTGTTAAATGTTTATTTCATAAGTTTTGCATAATTTCACATACATTCATCGTTAATCGGTCGACCAAAACTTCTCACATATCCCATTGTTGTGAAAATGCGAGGGTGATGCAATTTTTTTTACCACCACTGTATACAGTAGTGTTAATATTCGTATATCAATATTAATGTAAATAGAATAACATAAAATTGTAATTAATCTTATAAAAAATATTTAACTATTCAATATTAAATAATCAATTTTGATGTATCATTTTTGATTGTACTTAATACTAATATTTCTATGTTACGTTAGTGTTTTATTAATAACATTACAATTTAATTTAAACAGAGATATTTCTTTTCTTTTTTAAAAAGAAGAATATTTTTTTCTAAAAACTAAACAAAATTAATTTTAAATTTATTACATAATAACAATAAAATTAAATAAAAATATACAATACTTCTAAATTTCTTTAATATTATATTGAAAACATACCATCCATAAAGCAGAAATAATTTTTTTTTCTTCTTTTTAATGTTATTATTTATACTATTCAAAATTTTTGAACATCTATACTTATAGTATTCAATACTAAATAATTAATTAAGAAATATCATTTTTGCTTGTAATCAATAATAATATTTCTACATTTTTACATTTCTTTAATAATACTACAATTCAACTAAATAGAATTGCTTCTTTTCTTTTTTCAAAAAGAATATAATATAAAAAATTTTAAAATCAAAAAATATTAGTTCTAGTTTTATTAAATAATAACATTTCTAAAATTCTTTAATGTTAAAATATATGAACACATAAATAAACTCCTGATAAAACTTTACACCGTGGACATATACCAATATTTCGTTTATTTTCATAAACTTTTTCAAGGTTTATATAAAATAAAATTAAAACCTAAAATTTAACATGAAAAAGAGAATTCCTCTCTTTTTAAACGATAGAAGATGCAATAATTTAAAAACAATAATGAAAAAGCATGGGTAAAAAAAATAAAAGGTAATAATGAAAAAACATGGATAAACAAAGGAAAAAGGACAAAAATAGTGATATTGTTTTAAGTAATACATGTCTTATTTAAACGACAAATACTCTTTAACTTTCTTATTGTTTAAGAAAGCATTTCTAAATATGGATAATGACATCTCATTTACTTTTAAGCATTTATTTTTGTTGAATATTTTAAAGAAGACGAAATAATGAGTTACAATTTTTATTCTTTAATGTTATATTAAAAACAAATCATCCAGAGAACAGAATTAACTTTACTTAAGGGGTATCATTTCTAACAGTTCTACAGTTCTTTAATGTTACATTAAAAACATTTCAATTCAAAAACAGTAGTTTTTTTTTTTGTTTTTTTTTTAGGTATGGGTTTCTAAATAATAAGGTATGCTTCTAAATGTTCCAGTTTATTTTTTCACCTATTATTTTCTGTAATATTTCATTTTCTAATACACTTATTTTATTCAATTTCTTTTTTTTTAGACTATCTTCTATTTGTGTAAAAAGTTTTAATAATATTCTGTTTTTGTTTCTTAAACCAAAGTTATTTTTTGGATTTTCATAATAAAGAATCTGTATTAGGTTATTTCTAGAGTTATTTTCTAAGTTACTTTTTCTATACTGTTCCCTTATTTTGTAAGAAAATTTTATTATCAAAGAATACATTATTTTTTCTCTAGGCATTAGAATTTTGTATTTAATTCTTATATTTATTTTTTTATTTTTTGTTAAAGTACCATAATCTTTTAGTTTATTATTTTATTTAATATTCTATTTATATTATTAATGTCTGAATCGTTTAGATGTATCCAGCAACATAATCCAAAATTTATTAATGAGTCAATAAAAGATTTATAAAGTAATATTTTATGTTTTACAGAAAATATATTTTGTATATGTTTAAACATAAATATTAGGGAGTTGAGTTTATTTAATATATATAAATAATGAGTTTTCCAAGTGAATTGATCGTTAATTAGTAAACCTAAATATCTATTTGTATTAATTATTTCTATAGTTTCACAGTTCCATCTTTTGGAATTTATGTTATTGTTCATCAAACAATTATGATTATGATATTTTATGAATGGGTTTGTATGTAAAGATTTATTTTTTGTTCTGATTATCATTATTATTATTAACATTATATATTATGGACACTACAAAACAATGTGTATCACAGCTGCCAGTTCTTTAGCTGGTGTTGGCCTTCAAACGCATCGAATTCTTCCCAAGAATCTAGGATGTCGTAATGTATCGGCGCAAAATATGTGCTGATCCAAGCAGTGCGGCTTTTTGGAGTTGACCGATGGAGATTTTGTCAATATTTAGATCTTGTAAGTGCTTACCAAGGTTTTTTGGTATAGCACCCAGTGTGCCGATAACCACTGGAACCACCACTGCCGGCTTGTGCCATAATCGTTGAACCTCGATTTTTAGGTCTTGATACCGTGTGATTTTTTCCAGTTCTTTTTCTTCCACTCTACTATCACCAGGTATGGCTATATCAATTAGCCATATCTGTTTCTTTTCTATCACTGTCAAATCTGGCGTATTGTGTGCTAAGATCTTATCCGTTTGAATTCTGAAATCCCACAGTATTTTCACGATATCATTTTCAATCACATTGTTTACTGTATGTTCCCACCAGTTGTTTGTTGTTGCAATGTGATAATTTTTGCAGATGTTCCAGTGAATCATCTTTGCAACTGCATTATGCCGCGTCTTATAGTCCGTCTGTGCAATTTTTCTACATGAGCTGAGAATATGATCCACTGTTTCATCAGATTCTTTGCACAATCTGCACTTTGAGTCCGTTGACGATTTTTCAACTTTTGCTTTAATTGCATTTGTTCGTAAAGCTTGTTCTTGAGCAGCTAGAATTAAGCCCTCTGTTTCTTTTTTTAATGTTCCATTCGTAAGCCAATACCAGGTCTTATCCATATCTACTTTTCCTTTGATGTTTTTAAGAAATTGGCCATGTAATTTTTTATCTTGCCAGCTTTCTATCCTTGTTTTAATTGCATTTTGTCGATAATCTTGTTTTGTTTTATTTACTTTTAGTAAATTTTGTTTTGTAACTGCAATAAGCATTTGTTCTTGACTGCTTTGTACATAATCTGCCAGTGCATGTTTTTCTTCTTCTACTGTTTGTTTAACTTGCAGTAATCCTCTACCTCCAGTTTGACGGGGTAGGTATAATCTATCAATGTCACTGCGCGGATGCAACGAATGATGAATTGTCATTAATTTTCTTGTTTTTCTGTCCAAAAGGTCCAATTCAGCTTGAGTCCAGTTGATGATACCAGCAG
>JAFIDM010000005.1:5596647-5615037 GCA_023159025.1 Thereuonema tuberculata
ATACGTATATTTTAGATAATTAATATGTATATTTTAGATAATTAATACGTATATTTTGGACCCGTTTAGGAAAAAGTATCTTGGGGACCATTTATTTAGTTCACTTTATTCTCAATATTTGTTTGTTACCGGAATTAATCCCTGCATTTTCTTTGGTTCTTGTATTCTTTTAGAATGACAAAATTTCTATATATGTTTTCTCGATAATTATAATTTTTTAAAGTCGATAAATGGTTGGGAAGTATTTTCATTTTGTAAAACGGCTTAAAACTTATTTATAAAAGGTAAGGCAAATTGCATCTGACATTTTGGATGAAGAAGCCTAAGTAAAGAAAAGGCGGAAATAAGTCAGGGACTCAGTCTGCATTTGTTATTGAAATGAGGATATAGTGTTGATAAGATATTTATGTGATAGGTTTTTATAATAATACAAATTGGCGCAGCTTAACCAGAGCTGCTTTTGCGCCATTAAAAACCAAATCAACAACAAAATAATAGAAAATCAAAATTCAAATCTTAATAGAAATCTTGAGAGAATTAAAATTTAAATCATTAATGTATATATTCATTTATGTTTCTAAATTAAAACAACTACAATTTTGAAACAAAGAATGGGAAACACTTGTATGAGCGTCTCATATCCGTTCTCTCGAAGCTATCGTCTTTCTGTCCTTTACGCATGGAACTAACGCAGATGAAACTGAACTACAATGTGTACAAGTGGAAAAGGAAAAAGAAAAAAAGATGACATGAAGATGTTAAACTAAGAATATTACTTTATATTAGGAACATCGTATGGTATCCTTAACAATGTTTCTGATTAGATCACATAAGGTGCTACAACGTGATTTATTCCTTCACGACACATATTGTCAGATGTTACTGCGTTTTTCTGAATACTGAGATTAGGAATAGAATGACTATGTCTTTGCCACCGTGGAGGAGCAACTGATAGAGATTCCCTTCTGGGAATACTGTTCCATTTCGTATTTCTTAAGAGAGAAATAGAGCGAGAGAAAGACAACACCCTGGCTAGAGTTGAGTTAATGAATAGAGTTTAAATCACCCTTTAGTTCCTTAAGAATGTCTTGCTGGAAAAACACATATCCTATTTTGTGCAACAATAGAAGCAATATAAATTAGATTGCAATTAGTTGATCTGATGCTTCTCGTTATTTCTGATCTTGGCGTGATATTTATGTCTCTGAACTTGATATACGATTGGGTAGTCATGATCTATGTCTAAACGATGGGTGCATATTCCTTTTTTCTATGTTCATCGACACTGAGTATGGTGAAGGATTTTTCACTCAATTGTAACGAGTTGCTGCAATGACTTTGGGACGTTGATTTCACCATTTTGTGGTTTTCTGTCATTGCTAAATTGAATTTACTGAACTGAATTATTTCTCAACATCCTTTTTCTACTTTCCACTTATATTAAAAATGGAAATAAAAATAAAAAAGAAGTTTTCCAAAAAATAGACTTATTCTAAATAGGACCATTGCTACCAAAAAAATTTTAAAAAAAAATTCCGGAAAACGTAGAGAAACAGAATTAGATGCAACTTAAATATATTTGACAGCTGTTTCCTTATGACTAAAATTAAGCATCCGGATCTATCTTTACCTTTATAGAGTTAATTTAATGAAACTAAGATCGAGAATTAATCGCAATTTCGTCATTGGTTTATTCCAGAAATTACCATTCAAAGCAATCAGTTGTCAATATACTGCGAATTTCTAATAATATTAATGCTATCCACAACAAAGGATTAAATCTTCGAAATGAAATTTAAATATCTAACTAGAATAAATAAAATGCATAGAAGCAGTAAAATGTAAAGTAAAGAGTTATTGTCGTTTCATTGGTCTCAAATGTCATTTCTAGAAAGACTGTACGTTTTCATAAAAAAAAAAAATAAGCGTTTCTTGTAGTTGATGACTTAGATAAGACACTATTTCTTTGTTGATATCCAAATAAAGAGATTTCTTTTTTTTTTGGTTTCATTTAAATGCAAAACTCTCAGAAACTCTTTCATTATTGAAAATGTTCGTTTTTCCTCCCTCGCATCATCTCCTTTTATCACTGACTGTATTGAAATCGAGAGAAACTCAGCCGTGGAATCCATCTCGTCGACAGATGATGCCTCCAGCGGAGTCACGCATTTTCAATCGCTTTTCTCTCCTTTTAACTGTGATCCTCCTGTGAATATCAAAGCCAGTGTTTTCAAGTCCATTTCCTTTTCTTTTTTACCGCTCAGGAACTTAAAACTTCTTTTAAAGCTTCTTTTGAATAATTTCACTTCTGATTTCTTAAGTTCAAGAAATCTTAATTGTTTTACTTAAAAGTTATCTTGAAAATCATCGTTGAAATTCTTTGTTTTCTCTTGTTTCTACTTTGATTTTAGTAATAAATGCGTCCTGTTCTGATGTTTCATTAAAGAAAGCAACGAGGAATTCTTTTGACTGAATGATCTGTTAGTGTTTGGCTGATTTATACAAATACTTTAAAAAGCACACGCAATACATGTAGACACAGAATTGATGGATGAATTCAGCTGCTTCCTGTTTCCTGCAATGTTTTAAGTTCTCTCATTGTAGAGGATTAACAATAAAAGATTACTTGTTATTACATAAATCGCACCAAGAGGAAAAATAAATCTTTTTAGTGACCCATTTGGGAGCTATTGTCATAAAGGACCAAAATTCGTAATAGCTATTGCGTTTGTCCTGTCCGTCCGTCCGTGTCTATCCACCCCTAAGAACTTCCGAACGAAAGGTCGGATCGACAAACGGATTTCACCATCGTGTTCACAGAGGCCCAAACAACGACGAGGAATAGGGCATTTTCAGAGGCCAACGCCCCCCAATATTCGAGATTTTTGGCATTGTTTTCATTGAATTTCCGCTATTAGCTTAAACGTTAGAAATGCAAACCATTTCGTTCAGCTTTAGCTGGATGGTTAAGGATTTGGACTCATATACTGAAGGTTGTCAGTTCAAATCTGTATATCTTCCTTTTTTTCTCCCTCTTCTTGATTTTTTTTTCTCTATGTCCACGTCGGTTTTTTTTTTTTTCTTTTCCCTAACTTTTTTTTTTATTTTTCCTTACGTTATTGTGCTTCCTTTTTTAATTATTATTTTTATTTTTTATTATTATTATGGTTGCCATTAAATTTATGCTGTAGCACAAAATTCTATTCACTTGTATTAGTTTCATGTCGTCAGGAATTCGTCTGCTGTAATAAAATTATCTACTCTGATTTTATTACTGCGTTTACCTTTGCTCCGTATTGGGTTCCTGAAGAGTGATTGGCGATATCTTCG
The DNA here is from genome assembly GCA_023159025.1 of Thereuonema tuberculata. NCBI lineage: Eukaryota > Metazoa > Arthropoda > Chilopoda > Scutigeromorpha > Scutigeridae > Thereuonema > Thereuonema tuberculata. Next base: position 5,599,978 of record JAFIDM010000005.1, read on the forward strand.
TAAGGTGGTTACTCTCGGAGGATCACGTGTTCCGGATCCATCATCATTGGTTGCAAATATGCAAATAAACCTATATTTTCCCTGTAATTGTTGTCACTTGTCCAAGCCTTGTCTAAGAGGTGAAACCGGTCGTGTACATTGTATTTTTTTAATATGTATAAATTTATTTTAAACGTAGTTCGGTGTGATGATCTTACATTGTAGTTTTCAAATGAAGAAACACTTCATTGAAAAAATACTTGATTTTTCTTTTTATCCTTGTGAATTATATTTGGAAAGTAAGAACTGTTTTAAGGGTTTATTATTAGTAGAATTATTTTTATAACTTCTGTATTATAATGATTTCTCTCCATTTCCAAAGGAATTTCATTCCTTACTACAGAAAGCTTTCGAAACGAAAGGAGAGAAATATGCGAATAGAAAAGTTACGAGGTAGGGACTCGGTGGGAAGGCATTTGATTGCGGGTTGGAGGGGGTTTTTCCTCCAGACGTATCCTAAGGTCTACCGGGGATTATGAAGGCGGGAGAACGTTAGATTGAGAATCGGACTTCATCTCAGTCCCTGGGAATTAACCGGGTCTGTTCCCCTCTCACACTCTCGAGTTATCTCGAACTAGTGACCTCAACCGTGATGTGCCACTCCCGACTATACTCGTGCTTGCATGGTCACGAATATTTTTCCAACAAATGGGCTACTTGTTTTTTAGCTGCCCTTAAGCTACAATTTGCTTGTAAACCATAGGGGCCCGCTCTTGCTTTTATTGGTTCTGGATGTCACATTCTGTAGTGGCCAAACGGTTAGAGATATTGGAATGAAACCTTCACCATTGTGTTCAGCATCAAAAAATAGGTGACCACGTCTAAAAAAATCAGACCTCTAGGACCACTCACTGACCGGATGTTTGGGAGTCAAAAGTGGTCGCTTCCCATAAAGAGTAAAACGGTGACAGACGTCCCCCCAATATCGACCGATCTGAACACATTTTCTTTATTAAATTGTGTATATTATGGGGCCGCTTTGCTTTTGACACTGTCTAAAAGCATTAATTAATCTGTTTAAAATCTATTTAAAAATCCCGCCGAAGAGAAAAGGCTTGAAGTCAATGAATTATAATTTATTTCCTCAATATTTAAGTGCTTTTAATCCAAGATAATTAATTCTTTTTATTATCACTAAAAACTAAACATCAGTTTTCTTTTTAATTTTTATCAAACGTTTTTTTTATCAAACTTTTTTTTCGCTAACGTTTTGTAAACATTGTAATCCTTTTTAATCTTTCACAAATTTTCTTCAAAAATTTATAATTTTGTTAAAGTGAGTTTAAATTGTTTGTTAATATTTTTTTTATATAAATAAAACTAAGCAAATAATGATTTCGAAGTGAAAAAGAATCAAAATTAACTAACGTCTCTGGAATACGTTAGGCTTAACTGGCTAATAACCGCAGAGCAACCACGTCAGAGAACGGGTTAAGACATTGGGAACTCATGGGTCATCATATGATTAAGTTTAAAGCAAATTTAATTAGTACATAGGATACACCTATGTACTTATCAATCTACCTAAACCTTTAGGTGAGGTAATACATTTTTATATATTAAGTTTTATTTCTATGATATTTCTTCATTTAGACTCATAATCTACTCCTAAGTCTCTTTTATTCACTTTTAAATTATGGTCTGTTGAGTTAACATTAATCAACAACAAATGGAAAATATTAATAAACTAACTATGAAAATACTTAATAATGTTTCCACTAATTTTAAATATAAACCAACAAAGGAACAATCTATATTACTAAAATCTTTTATTTCTCTGTCTGTCTGACGGCGCAATTGTTGTGATTTGTGGAAATAACAATAATTTCTACAAGTTCACGATGGGAATTGAACCTGCAACCTTGTGATCCGAAGTTAGACGTCTTATCTTATCTGCATAATAAATAGAAATATGTCATAGAAGCACTCGCTGGTTCTAAAAGCAATCGTGGGTTGGGAGAATCCACTTTTATCCGGTAGGGAGAAAACAGTCGCAAATTGGGAGAATCCACTTTTCCTGTGTTGCTAGTTAAGAATAAGAAAAAAATATAGAACATTAAAAATAAATGAAAAATTTGTATATAAAATTTTGATTTAAGAACTATTTTGATCTAAGAAGAGAAAGGGAGCGTCCATTAATTACGTGAGGTGTTTTTTTAAAAATTTGGACCCCCTCCCCCTTGGTGAGATTTGGTAAGATGTGGTGAGACCCCCTCTCTCCCCCATTCACGTGCGATTTCGCCTATAATTTTTAAATAATTAAATTTATTTGATATGTTCATGTATTTTGCTTCAAACCACTACAGCGTTACTGATGTCTTTTATGAAAGACATTTTTTCTGTGAAAGAAGAGGAGAAAAATGATACTACGTTTAAGGTGCACTATAACGAATTTAATTAAGTTTAGTAAAAGTAAAAAAATAGGCTTTTTTGAAGCAACACTCCGCTTCCGAAGATTAGAAGGCATAATGTCAAAATACAAGCCAGACAGACATGAGTTATACTTTTTTGGACGCATTGTAACTTGAAGAAGTACGTTAGGGAAAGGAAACACAAAGAAACTAAAACAGTTTCTGTGTGGATGCTACACGTACATTTCTTTGTTTGTTTGTTTTTTACCTTAAACGTTTAAAAACTATTTTAATTTATTTTTTTTTATAATTTTTCCTTAATTTTTATTGAGTTATCTGAATCCAATCTATTCGTATCTTCTGCTGTAATTCATTTAGTTAGATAATACTCGTGCAGTTTTCAGTGAAAGGGGCTTGGACCATCTGTCATCAGTTTAACTCAAACACATTTTACTCAAGGAAAATCCTGTTGATTTCCGTATGAACGAAGTAAAGTCAGATTCATTGTCATTGCAGAGGAATGTCAGCTGAAAACAAAATAGTTATCTTAGAAATTAATGAATGTTGTTCTTTTGATCTTCATTTGTCCTAAACTATCAAATTCTTAAGACTGAAAAAGAAAAGCCGATAAGTGTAACAGAGGATTTTAGGATTCTGTTATAAAGTATACTCCAGTTTTTATAGAAATCTTATTATTGATTTTATATGAGTTCCTGTAAAATTTTAAAGGCTTGTATTATAAAATTATTCGACAACCTTAACAGTAATTCACATAATTGAATTTGGAAGCTGTTGGAAGGATATATATACAGGGAGGATATAATGAAAGCGCTTCTACAGACAAGACCAATTGTCGGATTGAAAAATTTGAGAACTGCACTAAAGAGAGTCTGCGGAAGAGAATTATGCGATGTCTATTTCCGGCCCAATTCATCATTCACACAGGTTGTTTTTTCTTGTACAATACTTTAACGTGTGTGGTTTTTTTTTATATTATAGGGTAAGGGTGGGGCAAATGGACACACAAAGCCCTTTTTTCACAATAACTCTTAATATATTTATATATATAAAAATAAAATATATTACAATTAAGCTTGAACATTGTTTTGAATGTTAATAATAATTATGTTTAAAACAAATATCGTTAAGCAATTTTCTGTTAGTCCACCGGTGTCCGTCTGTCCCACCAGGGTGGGGCAAATGGACACTTCGTAGGGGCAAACGGACATTATTTTGTTTATTTATTGTCATCACTCTGGCAAGCATGGCCCACAAAATAAGCATCGTTTCCATTGAAAACACACTTCACATGAAACCACAACAAACACCTAGGCACTGCACCGAGTTTTCACCTTTTTTATAAAGGTTTTTACATATTCGACACACATCACTTATGTTCCATCCATCGGATTTAGTTTTCTTGCTATTCTTATTAGCTAACTACATTTTCCTTTGTTTAATTGGTTGATAAATGCAGGGTCCGTCAGTATTTGTGATTCCCAGTTTTTCTTTTCCTGTTGCTTGTCTTTGAAGTTGAAGGCACAGGGTTAAGTTCCTCGAAATTCCTTTCAGATAAATCGTCCGTTTCTTGTGGCACTATTGTTGTTTTATCGGGTTGGTTATGGGCGTCTTGTGGCTGTTGCAGAGTACTAGATGAGTGCTGAATTTCTTCATGAACAGTCCCAGGAAGAAATACATGCTCAGATAGGCGATTGGGATTGAATGTGTACCCATCACTGCATTCCCTACTGTGGTATTTATATAATTAGACTATATTTATGTATATAATATATTTAATAAACATCTAATCCACTGATTTAATGTGCCAAGCTCACGAATAAAAATTATCTTGAAAACTACTTAACCCGGCAGTGGTCGCCATGGCAGTGAGACCCATGCATTTTTGTTTTCAAGTTTACTTATAGATGGAAGCTCCTTACAGGATTGTGTTTTTCAGTACCTTTCTAAAACCATATGACGTTTCACGTGACAGTTTTGGCGGAATATCTGTTGCTCCGATCGGAAGGAAAAACAAACTTTGGGTCCCGTAGACCCAGTGCGACTTTTCGTGTAACTTTTTGTGCATACAGGTAAGAATTGTTTTATATAGGTTAAATGTAAAGTTTACCTTACAAACTTGGATTTCTAAAATTAATTTGAACTATTTATTTATTCTATAGTTATTTATTAATCTAGTTATTTATTTAGGCCTATTTCTTATTTTTTTCCAATTTTTAAGTTATTACTTCTTTCATTAGTTATTTGTGGAACAGTTTATTCCTGATCTTATTCTGTTTGTTTATTAATTTTCCAGCACGTTAAGTTTATTCCTAGTTTATTCCTGATCTTCTTGTTTTCTTTTTTTTTTGCATCTCCAGTTATAATGAAATAAGAAGAATACTTTTAGAGTCGCTTTTGGAGTGTGAAGAAGAGTCAAAGAGATAATGATAAAAGCGAAGACGAAGACTTTGTGGAGTGTATTACAAAATACACAAAAAAAAATTAGAACAATATTTACTGAAAGCAATTAGTTAGAAATAACTAATTTATTTTTATTGTATCATAATTTTAACCAAAAATATTTTTATATCTTATTTTTCTATCAATTATGTAATCAATACACTTTTTTATCCGTTTTTTATAATGTTTTCTTAATAATGTTAAGACCCCACCCTTACCCTATTGGTTTTTCAAAGCCAACACATATAAAAAAAGTTAAAAATAACGTTATTTACAATAAAAAGCCACTACCGGTTGCTCTTAAATTTGCCGGCATCGTCAGGTGATACATTCCTCATTTGATACATTCATGTGATATATTCACATACCAGACGATGAGGGCAAATTTATGACCTCGAGAAACCAGTAGTTTTTTATTGTAAATAACTCTATTTTTAACTTTTTATATGTGTGTTGGCTACCTGAAAGGCATTAAGTTTATGCGGCAGAATTTATCAGAGAGTTTTTAAAACCTCGGTTTTGACGGATTTTGCACGACGGCGTTAGAGTACCCAGGGATTTCTTGGATAGCTGCTCGCTTGGTAGTGAAGACTTGACGACGTAATAGATAGCATCACCAATCAAGGGACGATGGATTGTTATTGGCTGTTGGTCGTTCCTTACTCTTGCATCGAAATAATACCATCAGCTTCGATTCTATACCGGCTAATAATTTTGAAAAAAATATTTATCATATGTTGAAAATCAATCAATCATATATCAGGTTTGAAACGACAGAACCGCATTCAACTTGATGTCACACGTGACATATTTGAAATCTGCGTTGTCTTGGGTTGGTTGTTCGCCCGACTTGAGTTGGCAGTTGGCTGTGTTCGCCTCAGACAGACACGGACAACTTGCTGGCAGTCAACTAGTTGGATGGTATTTGCGTAGCTTAAGGATCCGTTGCAGCCTCACGTGTTTGAAGGGCAATGACGCCGTATCTGCTGCTGTTCGGTGAGTTCTTATGGAACATAGATATCCAGGTTTTTAACCTTGTCCTTAGCTGTTAGGTGTCTGGAAACTATCGCTGGTAATATGGGAAGTTCGGCACTGAGCTCATTTACGGTGGACGTTGTTTTTTCTTCTATTTTCTGCTTTAACTGACATCACCGGCACGGAACTTTGAAAACAATCTACGGACAGTTCTGTGACTCGTTGTGTCGACACACCAGGCTTTATTGACATCAACAACCGATTCGGACACATTAGTCTATGTCCAAGTTTCAATTCGTGAAAAATCACTATTTTTACATTGCGTTGTTCCCTCGTGTCACAAAATGGTTTGATCTGACTGAAATATTTTTTTTTCAACACGTGTACTGAACTCATTCACATTTTAAGATATCGATATTAATTACAAAGGCAGGAGTGATTATAAAATGATTATTCAGAGATGAAAATATTTTTTTATATATCTTTTGATAGGAAATGGAAATTTTTTCTTGTAAAATTTATTTTCTTGTTAGTTGATGTAGCGCCGTGTGCTTTCATCCTTGCGGATTTATCGCACTTACCTCACAATGGTCAGAAATTGTGAAAGTAATTGTTTTTTTCCTTTTTCAATTCTGAAAATTTTTCACATCCTTTAATGCCGTAGACAGCGGAAGAGAAGAAGCAGACAAACACAGGAAAGAAAATAAACATCTAAGCCAACGCCGGGATTCGAACGCAGTTGCCAGGTATCGGCCTCGTGGGAGATCCACGTCTAATCTAGGCCTCGCCGGCACGGCCTCTAAAATTAAATTATAATATCCTAAATTTAATTTTAAATTAAAGAACTTTTGTTAAACTCTGCAATTTTTGTAAATAAAATTTATTCCTTCCTTAAATTGGAGTCAGTTCTTGTTAACTTTGTTTGATTTCAGTTTTTGATTTAAAACAAAAGATTAATCCATTGCTCTATTGATTTGCTTCTTCATTCGGAAAATTCCAACATGAGTTTTCTTAAAAAAAGTTTTTATTACTAATCTTCGATTAAAATCTTCGTTCAATATTAGGATTATTTTTATCGAAACTAATCTACAAATCGAGGAAATATGAATTCATACAACATGGTTGTTTTTTTTGTGATGCATAAGCGCCCTCTATATCCTTCGCAGTAGAACATTTAACATTTAGGTCCAATATTGTCTAAATGCTATTCAGAAAATAAAGAAATGAAAACCATGTGGATCTATAATTAGATAGGAAATTGAGCTAAAACCTAAATCTTGATGATTGATGACTGAATATTAGAAAATATAGTTAAACAAACAATATTTGATAAACAAAATTTCCAAATTCTTCTTTCAACTTCTTCCTTTTCATCTTTGTTTATTAATCAAAAAGAAAACACCAAATCTCCATAACATGTAGTTTATTTAAAAACTTTTCGGAATTTTCGGGATTATGATACGTCATCCCTTCTTCAAGCGAAATGTAACAATAAATTAGAACAAAGATGATAGACAAAGAACAATATATAAATAAATTAAATGAATTAGTAAATGATGGGCACTATGAAGTATTGAAGAAGGATATAACTTTGACATTATATAATAAATTGAAAAAATTGACCAAGGAATTGGAGGATAATAAAGTAATAACTAAATATGAAAAAGATGAAATACTAAAAGAGTCATGTTATTCACCTACTTTGGAAGGCAGAGTTAAAGTGCACAAAGAAAATTTTCCTGTTCGTCCTGTCGTTAATGCATACGGCTCCCCGACACAAAACCTTGCAAGAAAGATAAATTATTGGATGCGTGATTTCAAATTACCTAATGAAAGAGTTGTTATCAAAAATACTGGTGATCTGGTCAATAAATTGGAAACATTTAATGAAAATAATAAGAGGAAGTTCCATTTGGCGTCTTTAGATATAGATAATATGTTCAACAACGTTCCGGTTGAAGAAACTATGTTAATTTTAGATAAACATGTATTTGAGAATAGAGAAATTTTATTAAAATATAATTTAAATAGGGATACTTTTATGGAATTAGTTGAATTTGTCACTCAAAACACATATTTCAAACATGATAAAAGATTTTTCAAACAAAATAAAGGCTTCCCTATAGGGTCTCCACTGTCGGGACGTTTATGTGATTTATTTGTAAATCACTTTGAAAATAAATTATTAAAGGAAAAACAGAATAAAAATAGGTTCGAATATTATCGTTATGTTGATGATATTCTGATAATTTGGTTTGGGACATTGCGTCAGTTTGACATATTTTTTGAAAACTTAAACAAAAGAAGTACATATATTAAATTTAAAAAAGAAATTGAAGAAAATAATGAGTTACATTTCCTAGATCTCAAATTAATAAATGTAAATAAAAGGATTATAATGGAACATTACAGAAAAAATTGTCAGAGTGACCATATTTTGAATTTTCGATCGGGTCATGGAATAGGTATAAAAAAGAATGTGGTTGAAAATTTTATAAGGAGAATTGATAGAAATACAAGTAAGCAAGATACTTATTTGAAAAAAATTGATGATATGACTAAGTTATTAAAGAAAAATGATTACTCAGAAAGGTTCATTAAAAAACAAATTAATGATTATAATACTTTTAAAATAAAAGAGATTGGAAAATTTACAAATAAAGTTTTTATTCCATATATGAATAATAGTAGCATGATTTTGAGAAATATTTGTAAGTCTTTTAGTATAGATGTTGGGTTCAAATACCAATACAAAATTAAAAATTTGTTATGTAAAAAAATAAATAAAAGGGATGGGCAATATGAAATGGGAATAGTATATAGGGTGGATTGTAGAACATGTGGGGAATTTTATGTAGGGGAGACTAAAAGAACTATGGCAGAGCGCATGTCTGAGCACGGTACTGCCTTAAAAAATGCCAATAAGGACGTCTCAGATATTGCAGAACATTGTATTAATAAAGGGCATATTATGAAGGACTATGTTAAAATTTTATATAAGGAAACACATTTAAGTCTAAGAAAAATATTAGAGAGTTGTGTAATAAAATGTACAAAAGGAACTAATTTTAATAGATATGAAGGGGCTAAAGTAGACCCTTCTACGATTATATTAGTAAAGGACTTAATTAAAAAAGATGTAAAAAAAGTGGTTAATATTGATGAATTTAATTATTGAAATGTTTTTTGATTATTGGATTGTTAGTTAATTTAAAGGATTCAAAATATCTAAGTTATCTTATTGTAAACAAGAATTGATGTATCTATGTGTCATGTTGTTAATTCATTTGGATTATTTGTTTTTTCAAAAATTGTAAAGTAATGTAAAAGCATAATTGCTATTTCATATTGTTAAAACAATTGTAAATTATTTCAACATAGTGTTCATGTTTATCACTAGTTTGCATTGTTGGTTATTCCAAAAAACTAATTTATTGTTACATTTCGCTTGAAGAAGGGATGACGTATCATAATACCGAAAATTCCGAAAAGTTTTTAAATAAACTACATGTTATGGAGATGTGGTGTTTTCTTTTTGATTAATATTTGATATATTAGTAAGAAAAATTGGTTCATACAAATAGTTTGTTTTATGTTATACAATAAAAATCAGCCCCAGATACATATTAGGTGTAGTTAATTAGAGGATTTTGTCTTCATTTGTTAATAACTTCTATAGATGAGATTAATTCATGAGGAAATTTGTATTTCTCGATATTTAAACCGTAACAATTAGTTAATCAACAATAAATATGAGATTCTTGATTTGAGCAAAGAAGGATTGTCTGTGAATTACGGTTTGATCTTCTATTAATTCAAGACATTGTATAATTACATAAATGCGTTTCTGATTTTGCAAAATCTTCTCTTCAAAACAGCGTTTTCTTGAACTTATTTCGAAATCCAATTTCCTATTTTCATGGATTTTTCTGATGACTTTATTTCTGCAGAAATGTGTTCTGAATACAAAATTGCTATTTGTTAATGTTTCCAATCTCCAGGTGAACCCAAGCCAATCAATTACCCCGAGGACACTTTAGCAGAAGTATTATTCTTAAGTGACCCTTTCATCTCTTGGGTTATTCTAAACGAAAGCGGACTCAATTGGAAAATCGGAGATTAAGGGTTGGATGAAGATTGAATCTTATTAAGACTCCTCACAGCGATCTTCATTATCAAATATTTGAAATCTTAAATCCACCAACTGGCCATTGGATTTCGTCAGCGGAAATCAAATATTTGATGTCACTTAATGAGTTTCCTTCAAATCATTTGATTTTTGTCAAAAAAATAGAAAATCTCAGATGGGTAATAATTAAAAAGATGACAAGAAATAGTGTCAAGAACATTTTCGAAGGAAATTACCAAGATATTTTCATCAGTTGAAAAAATAAGACCAATGGGAAACGGGAAAGCATAAGCTTCTAAGGAGTTCGCGTGGAAATCGAAAATTTGATATCTATTGAAAAATCAGAAAAGTTTTCAACTTGAGACAAGAAAGGAAATTCAATTCACGAATTCTAGTATAATACATTTGAGGGTTGAATTTCTGTAGTCAAAAAAGTATAAAATATTTTGAATTATTTACTTCACAGTTCTTACGAATAATGGAATTATTGATTAAAATAACGTCTTTATTAATATTATTAAATGAAATCCTATTACTCCTTGAAATCCTATTAATATTTATATTTAATTTGTACTCTTTTAATTCTACAATATTTCGTCCTTCTTAGCGAATGACTTTTTCTGGCTGTACCAGAGAACAAGAAACTATTATCCTTCCTCTACATTTCACAAGGATTAGAAAATAAGAACTAAAATAAGATATTGTCGGACACGAGTTGACGATTGAAAACTATCGTACTTATTAGCATAATTATCAATAATGATAATCCGGACCTCTCAAATATATTACCGGATCTCGGTAATCCGGCCCCTACGGTAATCCGGCCTGGTCCTGAGTATTTTTTTTTAATAACTAAATTCGTTTCCCTATTTTGTTTCCTATCCGCGCGAATTCTTTATGAGTGAAAAAAGAAAGAAAAACTTTGTCACTATGGAATAGAAGCTTAATGCGTTAAGAAGATTGGATGCAGGATAATCTGCAAAACAAATATCACTAGAACTTGGTGTCGGTAAAAGCATTTGTATTGTTTTTAAAAACATTTGAGTGCGAAATTATGACAATGTGGTTAAATTAATTAAACCTGGCATTATGTCTTCACAAAAATTGAACTATTGAGTTATTTTAAGAACACTCTCGATAGTCCGGCTTTTCTCTAATCCGGCCTACTGGGCGCCACATTAGGCCGGATTTGAGAGGTCTGTCTACGAAAGATGCTTATATTATTAAATGTTATTGCTATTCATAACACAATTGTTTACATTAATTACGAGAAAAATATCTCGATTGTGTGATAAAAAGAGTTGGAAACAAATAAATAAAACACGATTGCGAAACTGTTTGACGTGAAAAGGGATGGGTGGGTGGGGGGAGGGTTATTAGGGTGTGATAATGAGTTGTGATGTCATAAGTTGCTGCAAATCAGCCGCTACCTAATCAAGGAAATATTTGGAGTTCAGTCTTAATTTATGTTTGGATTCTGAAGGAGTTTGCGATAGGATATAGGTTGTAATGACTTCCTGTAACAGATGACGTTAGAAGGAGAACTGTCGGAAGCCTAGACAACATGGCAAAGTTGATTGAATGTGAATTTATCTATCTGTATATTTCAAAATATACAATCAGCTTCCCAAAGATGCAACAAAGGAAGGCATAGTGCTACAACTTCCGTGATAACTTCAGTTATGTGCCGAAGGAACAGCACTGTTCTCCCGATATAGGTGAGATCTGCCCTTGCTGCGAGCTAAGGAATCTCCTACCACTGAGCTTCACGAAAGAGATCTTTGTTAGACAGTCACAGTTTGAGTATCCTCTAACAACCTCTCCCCTGTCCCCCTAATAAACTTCAAGAGAAAAGCATGATTTCTAGACTGTAGAAGAATAATGTTATAGATACGTATGTGGGTGCCAAAGGTGAGATATTTCTCCTATAAAAGATAATGCACACCCATACGAGATACGCTGGTAGATCAATATCTTCAAGTGAGTCCGCTGAAGATATGGATTGGTCAACCCATGTCTCTTGACTTAGAACCTATCGATATGTTGCTACCGTCAACTGTCCCTCCTCAAGACAATAGAGCAATTGTAATAGGGTTGTTAATATTATAGTTTTTTTACACAGAGGTCTCTGAAGCGCGTTCTAAGGCTCCAAATGGAAAAAAATATGGACAACAGGTGCTTCAAACGATGCTCTCGCCGTTTATTGAAAGAAAAAGTACAAAAAATGGCCAGTAGATGGTGCTGTAGCAACAGCATAGTAGCACAACTAACATGAAAACAATAACCATGTGTTACTCTTAAATCATAACTAAAATAATGCAGATACTGTACTAAAAAGTAATACAAGAATTGTGGGAATAAAACGTAACATAGTGTAATAATGCATGAAATGACGAAGAAAACGTGAAATCAATGCATAACAAGCAAGAATGTTCTAAAGAATTAAAAACAAGAGCATGATATGAGTGTATATAAATTGTTTTTAAACAGAGAGATTCTAATCGCTAAAAGACTTCGTCGTGTGAAGACAAGAAGACAAGAAATTCCGAAAATACGGCGGTGATGATTTATCGATTTCGTGATGGAGTTCATGGAGCGGTGATATTCCGAATATTGACTAATAATATTTAACAGAAACTATAAAACCGATCTGAAGAATCATAATAAGTATTGAGAAAGACTATACTAATTCTGTATAGCAGCAAATACAGCCAAATAAGCAGAAAGATTTATTTTGTAAGATAGATCATACCGAGAATATTCAGTGAATTATGTGGATAGATTAAGTTTTTTTTACGAACCTAAGTTAAAAGGATTCAACTTAAGTGTTATTATCATCAAGAGAAACTTATTTAAGTTGGATAACATTTTAGCGTTAAATTGTGAATCAGAATTTGTAAAGATATAATAAGGGCAGTTTAATATGAATGCATCAGATACTGAAAGAAAATAACTCAGTGAATAAATTATTATATTTGTTTGCATTTATATTATATTCGTTTACTTGTCAATTTACTCGAAAAAAAAATCCATTGACAATTAAACTCTGTTAGTACTTACATATCAATGATGTTGCTACCACACTCCCATAGTAAAATCAGTTTAATAAGAAAATATTAGTAACAAAAACTAACGAAAGACAAGAAGCATTTCCTTCAAATTCGACTAGTTCCACTCCACGTGCCGAGGATGGAGCGAAGAGTTTCGTCTTGCAAGCGGCTCTCTGATTGGAGGTCGCATCACGGTTATTAATAATGTTATTGGATAATGTTGACTCTGTAAAAGAAAACTCTATAAAAGCATTAGATGCTTAATTTGCGAGCAGTTTCAACATTTCAGGAAAAAGCGCTATTGGTGAAGTTTGTTCTATCAGAACCATAACGATGCAGCTGTTGCTGTTAGAGAATTCAAGCGTCAGAAGCATGAAAGGAGTGGACGAATGTCTACTCGCGCTGTCTCTAAAATATTGAAGCAACAGGACAACAGGTACAAGTTGAAAACGAATGGACTCGAATGTTGAAGATGTGGCTACGGCTGTCGTGGATTTGTCACATTAATATCCATGTGGTAATGTATCAGCTGTTGTCAGAATTATCAGTGGAAAATTGATCTTTATTAACCAAACAGAAGTATTGGTTAGTTTTCACTATTTTAAATTCGGAATTTCAAGTCTGCCATTGGATTGACTTTTAATCCATTTTTAATTCGTTTGAAGAGCAAACGAATCTCCATTTAATTAAGAAAATGAATGGGATATTCAATTTCTTATTAAATGGACAAATTTATGGCCATGAAAACGAATCTCCAGTTCCCAAAACCTACCCCGAGTGCCTTGATATACATATTACTGCAATTTATATGCTGTGTTTCACCCAATTTCTAACTTGGAATATATTTGTGAACCACATGACATAATAAACAAAACAGCTGCAGTGTTATTTTGAAGTTATTCTGCTCTTTTATTTTTTTTATATATTTTTTTGCTTGAGTTCAGCAATAATGTAATCAAAGTAATCAAAGTAATTGCTCTATTTCATTTTATTTCGTACAATTGTAAAACTGAAAGAAGCATTTCTTGTATCTTTGTTTTTGTTTTGTTTTTATCCGAGCTCTTGGCGCTTGCCTTGGCTTCTATTTGGTCGAATAAATCGTCGTCCAGGGAACACCAAAGGAGGCAACTCACATTGCAATTGTAGAAATGAACGAAACACAAAATTTGAAGAAAGTTCATCCATGGCGATGCTGGGATTCTAAATCGGGTTCTACCTCCTAACAGGTCGTCGCCTAGACCACTAGCCTATGTCGGAACGACGAATTTATTATATTTATAATATTTTATTTTACTGGGTTTTGCTTTAAAAAGTTCAGTAGAAACTACCGACCATTTCATCAGTAGTTGAAAGAATTAAAAAAACTATCTACTTGCACTATAAATAGAGAGTTGTAACTGATAAAACTATTCTTTTTATTACGGTAATGGGAAAAAAACGTTTAAAGCATTGTAAAAGGCATTGTGTAAGTGCCTGTCATCTGATGTAACGTATTTCTTTGTGGGTGCAAATAGTGTTCATAGATCTGAAGAAAACATCAAAGGGATCAATTCAAGTGATGATATAGAAGCTACAGATCTACTACAGCTTTTTCACACTTCCATATGAGCTCGCTGAAAAAAGGAAGTGATGTTTATAGGCATATTTCTCAACATAGCCTATTTACATAGTTTTATGCTATAAAAAGTTACATATATGTGTATTTACAAAGCACACTACATGGCGTGATGTAATGTTACATTACGTAACATAATATACACAAAAAACAAGTTTTATGAGGTTTTTTTTCTGTTTTTTAAAACATTGAGTTGAAAAAGGAACGTATTCCTCAACATATTTGCATAGTTTTATGCTATAAAAAGTTATATGTATATAAATACAAAGCACAATGAGTTCGCTTCACTTAAAGGCAGCGTTTCTCAACCTGTGGGGCGCGAGTATATAAAAAAAAAAAACTAATTACAAAATTTTTTTTTTTGGTTGAACAGATAGGTTTGGAGGTGTTTGGTTGAACATATATAGGTTGGGAGGTTTTTTTTTTTTTTTTTTTTTTTTT
>JAFIDM010000005.1:5615137-5686156 GCA_023159025.1 Thereuonema tuberculata
GGGGGGGGGGCGCGATGAGAATTGTGATTGAAAATTGGGTCGCAAGTACTAAAAGGTTGAGAAACACTGCTTAAAGGTATAAATCGATAATAGAAATTTTTTTTGTAAAAAAATTAGTTTTCAAAAAAAACAGTTTTTTGAAGTTTTCCAAAAGTTTACATTTTTGGAATTTGTACCTTTTTCAACTCACACATTCAATTCCAAAAGGCTGTTTTTCACGGGAAGACGGAGTGAAAAACAAACTGTGTAACTCGTCGCCTTATTTCCTTCTGTGAGTTCATCGGGTACCCACTTGTCCATCTCGCACTTTGCCAAGTTTATCAAGATGGTGTAAAATTGTTGTGTGAGATACCCGTACTGTCTCAGCCATCTTCCGTTAACTTTGATGTGGGTCAAATTCGATCAGTTCTTCCACCTTCTCAACTGAGACCACTTATTCATGGAGGCTTCTAGAAGTATTCTTTATGATGTAATCTCCATCACGGAATTTTTGGAACCAACGCTGCAATGTTCTTTTGTTTACATGCTCTTCATTCGAGAGTATAAGATATGTTCCCATTCGCTTCAGTTGCTGATAAGCCTCGTAAGAACTTAAAAGTATCATATTCTACATATTCGACATCCAATGTCTCCCTACTTCGATTCAACTCACAATGCAGAACCCAGAATACAGAATCTCATGGCCAGTCCTAATCAAATGCAGTAGGGGTGGTCCTTCAACTGACGTAATCACTCGTAAAATATGTTTTAAATACTTCTTTGAAGGGGTGTTATTTGCAAATGAACCAAACGGACATTTTTGGGTTTCGAACCATGAAAATGATGTCTTGATAACCGTTGAAAATATTGTTACCTTCTGTTTTGGACACTCCCCCGCATTCGAAATCGCCTCGTCCAACCCGGCTTCCCTTTGCGAAGTTGACCAGTCCGGAGGTTGGAACAAGGCAGCCAGCGGCCTTAAAACGAGGAGCAGAGCCGCGGCGAGTCAGTTGGTCGGGTGGCGATAGCCACAACACAATCTCCAATCCCGGAGAAAAGAGGAAGTCGTCCGAGAGTTGGACGGGTGGCAAGGGCCACAACACAATCTCCAGTCCCGGAGAAAAGAGGAAGTCCACAGAACAATCTCCAGTCCCGGAAATAAGGAGAGTAAGTTTTGAAGTTGGACGGGTGGCAGTAGCCACAATAATAGTCTCCAGCTACGGAGATAAGAGGAAATCGTTTTGAAGTTGGACGGATGGCGACCGCCACAGCAGAGTCTCCAGCTACGAAGGAGCAAGTAGTTCGTTTTGGCGACAGCCAGTCGCAATTGAGAAGTTTACTCAAAAGTGAAGGACAGTTAGCCCGAGAGACTAAGAAGCGTTTTGGTTGGACGAAGGACCACACGGTTCTCCCCAACTAATAGAAGATTCTTCCAGCCAGGAAGGAGAGGGATACCTACGGTTACGAAGAAGCCATTCGTTCCCGCAGAAAGTGCACCAGAGTCCGCAGTCTTACCGAGGCGACCAGGCCTAGAAGGAGTACGATTACGAAGAAGCCATTCGTTGCCGCAGAAAGTGCACCGGAGCCCGCAGCCTTACCGAGTCGGCCAGGCCTAAAAGGAGTGCGACCACGGAGAAGCCATTCGTTGCCGCAAAACGTTCACCGGATCCCACAGTATTACCGAGGCGACCGAACCCAGGAAGACGCGACTACGGGAGAAGCAGTTCCCCAGCCGCATCAGAGTCACCTTTCGCCGCCAAGACCCTGCGACGACCGGGCGTCTACAGTTAAGTGTAGCTGTGAAGTTCTGCAATCAATTTACGTGTGAAGAGGGCAACCCTGAGCCGAAGAGAAGGACAAATAGAATTTGGTGCAGATTTTGAGTTGAACAATAAAGAAATAAAATTTAATTTAACCCATTCTGTTCTTCATTCACACAGGTGAAGCCATAGTCTCGATCATCGCAGTAAAGTCCCCCCTAGCCGCCGGCAGTGAGTTGAAGTACATTCCCGAGCCCCACATGCCGGTAGCATTTATTGGCACCCGAATGGGGATACGATACTCCACGGTAGCAATATTCGTTCTTTTTTTCCTTTTTTTTTTTCATTCTATTTAAGTTTATTTTAATTTTTAATTTATTTCGTTTATGTGCAATTTTAGTTTATTCATCTAAGTGAATTTATTTGTAATCTCTTACTAAAATCATATTTTCTAGGCTTGATTAGACTTTGGTGTTGTAGCTTCTGTTAAAGGGCACTTCACAATTCTGCCCAAATACTGTATCATACTTTATAAGCGAATAATCCATTGATCAAAATCTATCCTATAGATTTTAAAGGTCTGAGATAAATGTTAATATCTAGCCCTGATCAATTTGAAGTTTGAATTTAGAGACCTCTTCACTTTAAGAACTAAAATACTGTGTCGTTAAATAACTCCAAGAATAATAATCTAAATTACTTTAATTTCATTTTTAAAAGTTTAAAAATATTGTAGACATCATATGACATCTTGGCTGTAGATGCCCTTATCAAACAGGCTACTGCAAAAGTGCGACTCTGAATAACACTGATTTTAATCCAATTTAGAAATCCTGGAACTCTTTAAATTTTGGTTAACTTTATGTAACTTTTTCGTATCGCAACTAATAATATGGAGATATAAATTCGTTTTACAGTATGTTTAAATTTTGTGGTATGCTTCATTTGGAGATTAGCTTATATAGCTTATCTCTATTAAGAGGTATTTTATTTAGGTGCAAATCTTTCTTATTGAATAGAACACTTTATTTTCTGATGCAGTTTATTAGTACATCTTGCAATGGATCTATTATTGTAATAGTATGTTTGCAATCTTTGTCAAATTCAGTTTTGTCTTCCGTTTAACTTCATTTTATTTTGGAATGGATGTTTGTGTTAATTTTGTTACTTTGTTTCTAGTTATTTTTAAATTGAGTTAATTTATTCTTATAGAATTTTATAAATGCAATTCTATCCATTGCATATACCTCGAATATCCCATCCTCATAAAACCATTCACACCCTTAAGGAGTCGAAAAGGAATTCTTGCATTTGTTGATTGTTCATTGCAATTAACGTAAGTAGGACATGTTTTGTGTTGTATCAAAATCAATAAGGAATCGCATTAATATTTTAGTAAAATTAAGTGAAGAGAAATCAACTTTAATAAAATTACTTAACATAATACTGACAGAAAAGTAAGATTTATGTACGGGATGTACGAGATATAAGTCGCTTTCCCCAGTGGGGAACTTTTCTTTCACCCTGTATAATGCTTCAGTACGTACGTACGTTTAAATACCTTTTGAAATCATATTAGGAAAAAAAAACTTATTTTTCAGTATTTAATTTGGGATTTTTTTGTTTAAAGTCCATCTAATTATTTTATATACATATTTGCAAAGGTATATTTTTATATATTATTAAATATATTATCCACATTTCAGAATTTTATTATCTTTTGTTTATGATTCCATGAATTGACTTGTCTTGATGCCACATGGGTTCATAGTCCGTGAAAGATAAGTTTAATTTACCAGAAACCCAATTGTCGTATCTAAGCAGCTGTAATCTGGAGTTGTGACTTAAACAACCCGAGCCTCAACCTCGTAAACAATTCTAAATTCAACCGTCTAGAAACAGGCGATATGGATCACATGGGTGAATGAAAAACCAAGTCTAGTTCTACGTATCTGCTTATCTTTATTGTTTCTCACTGAAACAATTTTATTCTTCGAAGAAATGCAAGAAACGTTTCATGAAGAAGAAGAATGTTAAAAGAGAAATGATAAAGAATGGAATTACATTAGATGATAAAATTAGACATTTTGGAACTATCACATCAACTGAACCAACGAGAAAAAGTACAAAACAGCTGAAATATCTAATAACTCAAAAGATAACATTAAAGGAAAGCTGCAACATTAATTCATGGAATGGTTGATTCAGAGAATTGAATCTAAAGCTCTCATTTCATTCAACTAATTGGAATTCAGTCTCCACTGTAGTATATAAATGTGATGAAAAAATTTTGGATTATAGTTCAGTAGGTAAAGTGGTGTAATTAATCTTCTTTCAAGAATCTGCGGCTAAAATGAAGATTAAAGATCAAAGTTATTTAACTATTCAAGTTTAAACGGGAAGAAGCAAAACAAAATCAAAACAGTTTGAAAATTCACTTTAAGAGGAGGGGTTGGCATCTGAAACTAAGCGTTTGTTGCTGAAATGAAAAATTCTGGCGACGGCTTTGATTCAGGATAAAGTGAAGAGGAATAAGAACAATCTTTAGCGAGCGTCGAAATCGCAAAATGGGTTAATTTTCCACTTAAAAAATTCATTTCAATAATGTTTCCATCCATTTAATCACTCATTGTGCCTCAGGAAGGAAGAAACTGTAAATAAAGGAAAAAGAAAAGAAGACGAAGCATGATAACAACCGAGAGATAAGACCCTTGGGATAATTCATAACTGTCACTCAGCACCAATTACGTATGTAATGTAAAGAGAACACCATATGGCATCCACATATCCTTCGAAATTACCGAGGAAGACATAGCATCTACAGAAAGGAATCATTGGCTGGGTCCTAAGAACCCAAGGAATTCACGATAAACGGGACAGTACGTAATCTCTCCACGAAGATATAGGTAAAGATTCACAAATTTCACAATTTCGGCCTCGCGAATCTATGCAAAGAATTGCATAGATCATTCTAGAAAACTTGGATGTCACAGTTTTCGAAGAGTCGTTCACACTGAAAGCAGAGTGAAGCTTTGTGAGCTGCAGTCCACGTATTGCAGCTTTCATTTGTCATAATGATGAGGTCGGAGCAAGCGATATTTCAGACAAATAGTCTATTAGATTAGGAGTAACTGTGCTTCTAAAGGCTTGAGAAAAAAAGGCCGTTACGCTTTATACCGAGCATGGAGGGGTTTAGCGAAATAATATACAATCTAGGGCCAGAGTCAGGAATAAGCTTGACTGCTTCAGAGGAATACAGGATAAAAACAAAGAATAACCACCACTGATGGACCGGGCCCAGAGACACTCAAGGGAAGTCGATCGTAGTTTGGATGAATGCACTAGAACAGAGATTCGTGGTTTCATCATTTAGGTGAGACTGGCGGATGGACATCCAAGAAGTCTTTCAGGAACGTCCAGTTCAAGAGCATCTGGAAGCCGAGTAGTTTTCCGAGGAATTTGTATTGTTCGCCATCTCTCAAAAACCGAATAGAGGAAGACCGTGAACACAGTGTCCAGGTAAGGCATTGGGGTCCGCTTCGAGATGTGAATTACACAGCTCTTACGAGGGTTCAACAATTAGATTAACAGTGCCGGTGACTAGTTCAAGGATGTCAGGTCAACTGCGAGAATGACCACCAAATGGACAAGGTTCTTCCCTTGAACAGCAGGAATGATCGCATCAGTAGCAAAGGGCAGCCTTCAATTATAATTAGATGGCGAAGGATGGAAGCAGTTTCATCTGCAGTGAGGACTGCAGAGACGTGGTCGTTAAAGATCGCCACCAAATCGTCTCCTTTCCCTACGAGAACAACGACGCAGTGCGGAGACCCAATACCGTTACAGGCATCCAGGAATGTAGCACAGAAATCCTGTCTGGACTTACTGACCCCGTCATATGGCAGGACCCAATGCTGGCTGAAGAAGAGGACATAATGGAGAACCAAATATTCCGACAGTGTTCTCATAATGTTTCTAGATTGTCCTGAACAGGTAATTAGGACGGTTTTTTGCCGACGTACAGTGTATTCATTCAGACATTGATAACGACCCCACTCGGATCTGCACTTTCCCAATGTCGACATGTGAGTCTTTCGTTTCCGGGATTAGAGTTCTGCAGAACTTCTAAAGAACTTTCTTCTCGATCACATCGATGGGCTCAGGGACAAAATTCATTTCTTAAAGAAAGCCTCTGTTAACTTAGATGGGTTAAACTACGAGTGATAAAAATGCCACAGACAAGGAAATTATCACAAGATTGTTTTGTTTGTACGATTCTAATTACAAACACATTGAATTACCAATAAGCTATCTGATCATTTTTTGTCTTTTTCAAGCTCACGCTATTTTCGTGTCAATTTTCTACTTCGAATGTAAAATATTAATTAAAGTGTGACATTAACTCATTATCTAACGGTTCAATTTATTATAGTTTTTTTATTATGATATTCATAACTTTTCATGTAGGGCTTTTAAATGTTCTGTAGCCATTTGCATTTGTTTGATGTTGAATTGAAACTCACACATTTCAACTAACTCAAATATTAAAAGAGTTATGTCTAAAAAATCTCAAAATTTTGAATTTTTAAATTTTTCTTTTGAAATAATTTCGTTACTTGTTTTGTGCAAATCTGTTTCTCTTTGTTTATCAGGAACCTGTTAATCTTGATTAAATAATAAAAAAATCTTAAAGAAACCTGGTATGGCTTATAATAAGACGATGATCGCAGACTCAATTTTAATTTTGAAGTTAATCAAATATGGTGGAACAACATCTACAATTAGTGCAGAATTCAGCTACAAATAATAAAATGATGTTTATTAAGGGAAAAATAAATAAATAATATTAGTCAGAAGCTCCCTGAATTTACTCTAGTTAACTTGAGCTACTATTGTTGTGTTTTTTTGAAGGTCTCAAGAAATCTGATTAAAGCAATCTCAAAGTCCATTCACAAAGTCATGGATATGTGAGTAAGTTTAGTTGTATTTCCAATTCTGAAAAGGTGGTTTCAGTTTAGAAAACTGATTATCTTCTTAATCGAAAAAAAAAATTATAATTTTGAAGCGAATTCTCTACATTAATTTATTAGAAATATTAATTTCTTTTAATTCTGAAGAATTCTCTAATAAAATTCTGACAAATGTTTAAAATTCTCATTTAAAACTGAAACAATAATGGTCTACTTCATATTCAAAGTCAAATAAGGCTGTTTTCAAAATAGATACAAAAATCTATTAAAAATTAGTCGATTATTTGCGAATATATCATCATAATAATTAAATTAGAATAGTATTCATTTTGTGTTTTTTTATTTTTGTTATTTTTGAAAATGATAAAACTTTGAAATGATAGAAATAGAAATTAAGGATGTATTATGAGATATTTTTTTTAGTTATTGATTTTTTTCAGAAATTGGATTTTAACAAGGTTAGGATCTTCAGTAGAATCTCCAGCACTTTTAAAATGTTACTTTTTCTAATAGAGCTGAAAATTCTGAATATTAGGAAATATTGCTACAAAAATTGGTTGATAATTTCTCATTTATAGTGACTTCTCTTAAAAGGGGAATTTAGTGATCAGAAGTTCATAGTTTGTCACAAATAATCATCATTTGTTGTATGACAACCTTCTCAGTATAAAGAAAGAAAATACACATTTCAATTCACAACTAACCTTAGAGCAACTGGTTAAACGAGTAGTTAATGAATGGCTAATATTATATATATTCCAGGTTTAGTATTTCTTTATATTTTTATTTTATTTTCATTTGAAGAAGAGATAAATCCATTTATGCTGAAGGCGATGCTGAACTTTCCATAAATTTGAATTGATGCTTTCACAACAGTTCGTAGACATTTCAGTTATCTATTCAAATATTTTTCGCCATTTTCTTTTTCAGTTTTTGGATATATTTCGATTTTGAAGAAATGTTTAAATTTCTCGATTCCAACTATGCAAAAATTATTCGCTGAAATTTAAAGCTCTTATGATTTATATATCTTAGCACTTATAGATTTTATTCATCAATTTATTTTAACGATTACTTTAGGAGAACAAATCTCTTTTAAACTTTATTCTTTTTTTTAGAATTGATAATTTCTTTAATTGATCAATATTATTAATATGAAATCTATTGCTCGTAGGCTATATGCATGTATAATATATCTCTTTATAACTTAATAGGTTTAGTGTTTCAAATATTTTTATTATAAGTTTTAATTAACTTTCATTTTATTTTTTCTTCTTCTTTAAACAACATAAACGTAATTCTCTGGGATGAAATATTGATTTTTTTATTAAAAAGATTTCTCTCTGTCTGTTTTTTTTTTTTTAACTTCAGTTAATTTGACTGAGATTGATAAGGTTGTGGCTGGGCTAACACTCTACAGTTAATAGTTTCGTGAACTTGCTTAATTAATCTGACGTAATTAATGAACTGAAGGGAGGTAAAATCGATACAAAAGAGCGGGAAAAAACAGTGAAAACTATGAAGATGAGAATTAGAATGATGTAAAATTAAAGTAAAACGATGGATTTAAAAAATGTATTTAAATTAAAAATGCAGAGTTTGGAAACTTAAAATAATGGAAACTTCAGATAAAAGGAGTAAAACATTCTTATAATAACGACAAAATAAGTTATCCTCGTGTTATTGAAATTGGTTTCATTGCAATTTTCTTCTCTAATGCTTTCTCCATTGAAATAAATCAAATAATTTGAAGACACCGCAAAGCTATTCTTAGATAATGGACATTAAAAGCACAAATTAACTGAAAAGAAACTGCACTAAATGAATAAGTGTTCAGTTCATTTAAAATATCTTTCTCAGAATTCCTTCATGAAGATAAGTTTTCTTTAATTGAAGAAAACAGCCATCATTTAATAAAATAACATTTTCATACGATCATTGTTTCTTTTCAACAGAATTGAATGAAGCACCTGTTTTACACCTGATTTCGATTCCAATAAGTGCAAATTAGTCTAATAAATGTTACAACTAGTTTTTATTCATTACATTATTTGTCAGAAGGGATATTTTGACTTAAATATCGAAACTTTAAGGAAATAGAAAACAAAATGACACCCAAAACGTTTCAAAGAACTACATGAAGAGAAATCAATTTTATTTAATTATACTTTTGAGACAAATTCAATTGAGAATAACAAATAATTGGGTAAAAACGTTTACAATTATCGTTTACATTCCACAAACTCATAATTACTCCACCTGATTAAAAGACTTTTATTCTTATTAAGGCTGACTCCAAACATCAACAGTCCTTCCTTTACCTAGGAGATTAATATTCCTCACACGGAGCAGTGTCTCTCTCTCTTGTACATGAGTAAAGTAGCTTGGTGAGATTGGTAGTATTTTAAAAAGGCATTGTACATGAGAATATTACCATTATTACTTGCTAAGATTGAAGGCCTTTAGAAGCAGGATTGTACTTAAAAAAAAATAGCGTTTTATTTTCTGAGATTGGTTGTATTTTAAAGAGGCATTGTACATGAGAATAGTTCCAGTATTACTTGTTAAGATTGACTGCATTTGGAAGCAGGATTGTACTTAAAAAAGTAGCGTTTTATTTGCTGAGATTGGTAGTAATTTAAAGAGGCATTGTACATGAGAATAGTTCGATTATTGCTCGCTCAGATTGAAGATACAGTAAAACCTCGTTATTATGCTCGTCAAGGGACTTACAAGCGTAATAAGCGGGATAGCGCTATAGACGGGAAATGATTTATGAGATGAAGAAAGATTTAGACACCATTTTACAGGAAACATACTTGATTCTGCAATAGATATAGTGCAAATATGAGCTTATTTCCTATTAAAAAGATCTTTGATTGTGGTTTGCCATGTGTGTGTGCTGCTGTTATGAATTATGACATTTTCAATGCAGTTAAGGTAACTATTAACGTCAATTGATACACCACTAGGAGCAATACTAATATATTTCGGAGCAGATTTAGTGCACACTTTACTTTTTTACGTTTGCAACTATCCTTCGCTGCATCGGTAATTGCATCCCTGTTTTTCATTATTGTTCTCAGACTGGATGACGGAATTCCTAGAGATTCTGCGAAATCCTTCTGACTCAGTGTAGAATTCTCGTCGTACTTACGGAGAATTTGCAATTTTTCACGTATAGAAAGGGATTTCGGCTTCGACATTTTCTACAACTGTATCACAGACCCGCACTTCACAGAGTTCAAAGATTCCTTCTTACCAGGGGAAAAAAAAGAATCTTTACAGTGTTACATTTCATTTCGATATAAAATTTCCGATATAAAAAAAAAGCGCTACAAGCGGGATTTGAAGCGTTATAAGAGGGTAAAAGTATACAGAGATATATAGAAAATTCCAGGGACCGTATAAAAGGAGCGTAAAGAACGGGATTGTGCTATAAGTGGGAGCGTTATATCGAGGTTTTACTGTATTTAGAAGCAGGATTATACTTAAAAAAATAGTACTGTTGTCTGCTGAGATTGGTAGTATTTTAAAGAGGCATTGTACATGAGAATAGTTCCATTATTACTTGCTAAGATTGAAGGCCTTTAGAAGCAGGATTGTACTTAAAAAAATTGCGCTTTATTTTCTGAGATTGGTAGTATTTTAAAGAGGCAATGTACATGAGAATAGTTCGATTATTGCTCGCTAAGATTGAAGGTATTTAGAAGAAGGATTGTACTTAAAAAAATAGTACTGTTGTTTGCTGAGATTGGTAGTATTTTAAAGAGGCAGTGTAAATGATAAAAGTACCATTATTACTTATTAAGATTGAAGGCATTTAGAAGTTAGTGACAACTTAGAAGGATTTGTTAGTGATGTTGCCTTTTTCAAGAATTGGAAGTCTCTACTGGCATCATTTGTTGATGAATTGTAGGTGGAACAAATTGGGTCCCAGTGCCTTTGAAGCACTGAAGGGCTTTTTATCAGATGCTCTTTTCTTCATTGGCACATTATCGAACTTATCAAACTAAAACATGTAAAACACTACAAATATTGCTGCTAAAATATTCCAGAATTCTCTTCAGTATAAATTCCACAAAATCCTTGAACGTTTTCATGTGGGACTCAATGGAAGTTGAATGTACTATTGGCGTACCATCCAAAATGTGGACTTGATTGGAGTAATCATTTGATTTAATCACGGAGCCATTCATGGTTCATTCTGTTTTGCTTTCAATAGCATGAATCAGATCAGATTTTTGTGATTTCTTTAGACTACCATCCTTGCGTTCCAGGCTGCTTGGATATGATATCAATTCCTATAGTTTTTCCATGGAATATTCTCTTTCACTAGCAAATGAAATAGTTGACTTAACACATTGAGCTTCTCTCAAATCTTGTTTAACATCTTCTATATTAAACGGGCTTTGCTTTTTATTCATTGAAGCAAATATTAATTGTGAAACTCTTTTTATGCGATCAGGCAAAGCAACACTTTTGTCGCTGATTCGATTTTACACGAATTCTCCGTTAAGTAACTCCCTCTTGTTTTGTAAACGAGAAGAAAATTCGATACCTCTTCAGTTGCACATACATTTTAAAGTTTCGGGTAGAAATACGGAATTATTATTCTACATAAATAATAAATTTAACGTGCTGTGAATAGTATAAACAAAGCAATAAAAATCAAAAACAGCATAAGACTAAACAAATTGCCATTCTGAATCAATTATCGGGGGGAATTGGGGACGGCCCGTTTCGTCCTTCCTGGGACTCTTCAGCCCAATCCGCCCACCCCGATAAAAGACCCAGAACGGCAAAAACCTAAGTGAAAGCCACCGTCACTCCTGACAGTGGCCCCCGACAACACAAGAAACAAGAAAATAAATTGGTGTGTTGTGAAACACCACCAAAAGCCTTAACCCTCAATTCGTGGGTGTAAAAGGCTTTTAATAAGCGAACTAAAGGCTCAAAAATATTCTAAATAATAAATTTAACAACACACCAATTTATTTTCTTGTTTCTTCTGTTGTCGGGGGCCACTGTCAGGAGTGACGGTGGCTTTCACTTAGGTTTTTGCCGTTCTGGGTCTTTTATCGGGGTGGGCGGATTGGGCTGAGGAGTCCCAGGAAGGACGAAACGGGCCGTCCCCAATTCCCCCCGATAATTGATTCAGAATGGCAATTTGTTTAGTCTTGTGCTGTTTTTGATTTTTATTGCTTTGTTTATTCTACATAAATTTGTTGCATTTTTAATTTAATTAAAAATCAATGTTATCTGAACACAATTGTATGACCTAGAAAAAAGACACAATGCATTTCTCGATTGAATCAATCTCTCTTACTGCCATTTTGAACAAGGCAGCCATCTTTAATTTTGACCACCGCGAAAGTTGACCCCTGATATTTTGAGTTTAGCACAACATCCTGATCACAAATCCGAACAGATTTGCTCCGGTAAATTTTTAAACTCTCAATGCCAGTGGGCTGCTGGGCTAACACAAGGATTTCGTGAAAAGAAGCAGCAGAATCGTTCAACATTTGATTCAGAACATTACTTATCAGATATATTAGATTCTAAAAACAAATGTGACAAATAACTCCTCAACCACATTTGGACCCACTCTGATATACCTACTCTTTTATCCCAATTTTTTCTCTCTCCTTTTTTTTCCCTATCTCGCTATTCCATTCCTGTATCTTCCTTTATCGTATCTCTTTCAGTTACTAATTTAGTTTACCGATTCGTTCCGCTGTGTATTTTCATAGTTCTATCACTTCATGTCATTTTATCCACTTCATTGCATATTTTTTTCGTTTTCATCTTATTTTTATTTTGTTACTATTTTTATATTACTTTTTCCATTTTTCCATTTTTTTTAATACTCTCAATTTCAGTTTCTCATACTTTTATTTCTCTTTTTTTGTAAATACAACTATTCACTTGTGCTTTCAACTTATCAATTTGCATCCCTTCAAAAATAAGATTCTCCTTCAAGGACAATTCAATGTTCTTTCGTCACCCTTTCTTTCTCTCATTAGATCAGGGTCTTTGTAAATGTCTCCATCTCCAAAAACATTTTGAAATTAATACAATGATGGGCTTATTTAATATGCATTTTTTACTTTCTGCTGAAGAGGCTTCAAGTACAGAGAGGAAATATTGAGCAACATTAGACTACCTGAATTACAAAAATTACTCATTCACTTTGATAATTTTTAATATATAATGTGATCAGAATTAAACTTGGCCCATTCCGAGCACTCTGTAGCTGTAACCAATAAGCGGATTGACATCAAAATTTACATACAGACTATTCAAAGGATGCGGAAAAGGATTATGCAAATAAAAAAAAAATCTTCAAAAAAGTTCCCCAAGAGGACGCTTTACAGCAAAATACACGAAAAAAAGCATTACAAATAAATTCGACCAGCCTAAAATAACATTTTAAACTTTTAATTTTGCACTTATCAACTTTACGAATAAACTCAGTGAAAACAATGGCACTGGAATCAACGAAAACCCAATCTCCTTTGCATAAGCACCCTCATTGTAGCGGAGTTCTGGTTATAAAAATTATTACAACTAGGGAATGTCATTCTTATCAGCTACGATGGCCATCACTTTACCGGAACGTGCTTTCATTGTGAAGGTAATGCTGTGGGTGCTGTTCGTGAATTTCGCCGTAGTACCAAAATCGGCTGTGAGGAATATGATACGTTGATTCGAGAAAACTGCGTTGTTAAGAGTTCAACCTGGCAGAGGGTGCAAGCTTGTCACTGAAGAAGTCGAAGAAGAAAATCGTGACGGGTCGAACGCTGAACGGTTCATGTTTCTGACGGCAGTTAGACGTACTGTCACGGACATTTTGTCGTGCAATTTTTTTTATATCTATCCATATTTTTAATACATTTTTTTTTATTCCCTTCCTTATTTATAATTATAACTTGGAAAAGTTTTTCTTTTTCTAGTTTAATTGTTTTCGGCCTATTTTTCCTTCTCTTTTGCCCAGTTACTATGACAACCTTTCTCTGCTCAACCGTCTTTCCCCGTGAGAACTTGACCCTCTCTTTCTTTCTTGTACTTGTTACTTTCTGACCACTCTTGTGTTTGACTAATTCTTGTGGTCTTCTATCATCTTCATCCAATCATTTTAGGCTATTATTTCTTGTGAAACCCCCTCCCCTTTCGTCTTAGGATGAACTTGGAATATGCACAGAGATTGTTTTGGTTAGCACTCAAGTAAAAACGAAAAATGTAGTCTCCTACCTTCCAGGAGACTCCTAATTTAACTGCAGTCAGTAGTAGACAGTTTGAAGGACAATGAGCGGACGGACTCATTTTATCAATACTTTGTTTCATCGCCAAGTTTTTTTTTAAAAAATCATCTAATCTGGCCAGATGAGCAAAACTATGGTTCAACTGCAGGTAACTAGTGACTGTAAGACTAAGCAATGCTATAAGTAAGTTTTATCTCCATTTTCCTGCTGATCAGATCGGCGAAACTGCTGCTACTGGAAAACTATCTTATCTGAACTCTCGAGTGATTTCCATCAACTGCATTTCTCCCAAACATTTATTTTTGTATTTAATCGTGTTTATTCTTAGAACTAAGCCGATCACTTT
Source organism: Thereuonema tuberculata (assembly GCA_023159025.1). NCBI lineage: Eukaryota > Metazoa > Arthropoda > Chilopoda > Scutigeromorpha > Scutigeridae > Thereuonema > Thereuonema tuberculata. The sequence continues at coordinate 5,629,458 of JAFIDM010000005.1, forward strand.
ACCGTGCATTTCTCTTGCGCTAGTTGCAGTATCTTTTTGTTTATCTTATTGGTGTAATTTCCCAGAATATCGTATTTTGTTCCTTGTTTAACTTATCATTATCCTTGTATGTTAATCCATTTTACTACACTTATATTGTTCATTGTAAATTTGAGTCCAGGTTTTGCATGTTTTTTTTTTATTTACTCATTCATTTGACCATGTTTTATCGTGTCCATTTTATCGTCTTTGCATTATTCTTCTTATTCTTTTTGGGTCCAGCAGAATCAGGTTTATTAACTATCACGTGACAGTATTGTTTAGCACAGTGTGGAAGATACTGCGACAGATAGTGAATTTGTTTCAACACAGGATCAGCCACAACAACCAGCTGCTTGCTGCCGACAAGGACCATTTTACTCACCTTTGCATTGACCGTTCTTGCGAGAATGAAACATGGAACATCCGTGGAACATCCTGTGGAGGCACAATTTTTTCTTAATTGAACAGTTAATGCCGAGAATTGTCGATTTCGCCCTTAGATGATCCACGTATTCTCCAGGAACTTCCCCTGCACTCTCCTAAAGCGACCATTCTCATTTATAATCGGACAATTCTTCTTCGAAAAAGTTGCTCCTAATGGCCCCTATAACGTGTTCTGTAATGGTCCTGATATATCATGACGTGCTGCAGAATTTTGTTGTATCCCCAAATTGAACAGCAAAGAGAATAACAGAGTGTAACTAAATTGGTATAAAATTAAGTTAACTTAATTCAATAACTTCCTTCTAGGATTTTGAGGCAAGAACGGTCAATGCGCTCCCACTGGATATTGGACTCACCATTCAGCACCAACATTTCACTGATCGCCGGGTTTTTTTTCTTTGTTTTTTTGCATAATCCTATTTTCATATCCTTTGAATGTTAGATTGGTTACCGCTACAGTAAGAGTCCTGTGAATAGATTTAAATTTAATTCCGATCATTTTGTTTCTTCTTCTTCTTTCGAGTTTGGCCTACTATGGACCGCGGGAAACAATTGACTAGATGAATAGTCTTTTCCTCTCCTCCCAGTATTTCTTCATTCTCTCACTCTGCTTCCGCCTTCTATCATCTGACCAGATTACTTTGGTCCTCGTAGTTTGTTTACCCTGGAACCCCCTGAATCCATTAACTCTCATTCTAAACACTTTCCTATTCCAGATCTCTTCTGAATTGTTTATTGATCATTTTATTTATTAATTAAGACCTTTGTTGTTTAATCAATACATTCTTTTTTCGTTTCCATAAACTATAAACTCAAATAATATAGATGCAAATATAACTTCTTGTATCGCTCGTCATTGTCTACCTTACAAACGAGTTCACTTTTGTTTGAAAGAATAAAAAACTCATAACAATAAAGCTCATAACAGTAACACATACGAGAAGCGCTGATTGAAAATGACTGAATAATAAGCACGCTTACATAGTCCTGCTTAATAAACTTAGGTTTGCAGAAGATCGGATTTTAATGGATGATTTGCTTCAGTTAAGTTTCGTAATCGCAAGAGGCTTTTCATGTCCTGGTGATATTATATATTTGCATTAAAAGATTTCTACAATCAAGATACTTCGCGAGAAGATACAATGTATTAGTTCACCCTTTTTCCTCCAAACTTAAGACAAAAAATCCTCAAGATTTTTTACGTTAACTCTTTTGAAGTTTATCAAAATTAAATTCGATCAATATTCTTAGAATATAAGACTTTAAAAGAATTGTTTTTTCTTCTCTTAGAAAGAAAAACTACACCAAATTAACAAAGAAAAAACCTTTTTATTATTCTGTTGGCTGATACATAAGAGCCAAAGGAACATTTAGTTTAATCTAACAAACATTATAATTTCGTAACTATAATTTATTAGTTAATCATTTATTCGCTGGAAATCTACAGTAATTAATTATCAATTTCTGAAAAATCTTTAAATTTTTCTAAATTGTGATTGTACTTCCTTTAAAACGTGGTTTTGTTTTAAGTCATGAAATTAACATAATGTTTGTTGATTTTTTAATTTACATCGGATGAATGTAAACAATACAAAGTTTCATATTTCTGTAAAAACAATTATTTAAATACCCCAAAAAATTGTTTGCATCCAATTATTTTCGAACCTATGAAACCATCCCAAACTTTCATATATATCTTGTCTGATTTAGGCCGCGTATATAAATAGATATAAACACTTATTGTTTTTAAAGGCTTCTCTTTCCTATAAACAAGATTAAAGAACTACAAAATCATATTCGTTCTTTAATTGTTTTAAAGATATGAGATTTTAATTCCTCTTTTAATAACTTCTCAGATTTCGAAGATTTTTTTAGCTGGATATTTAATATAAATCTATTTTGGCCGACATATTAGTACTAGCAGAATTATATATATATATATATATATATATATACACACTGAAGCTTGGTTAAAAAGCGGTTGTTTATATCGCGAATTCGGATATAACGCGATTTGGTCTTAGACCCCTTCTAGCTTGGAAAAGGTGTATAATTGTAAAATTGCAAAATTTACCGTTTTTTCGCCTAAAATCAAATCAAAGGTGTAAATTAATATGCTTGTTTCCTTATTATTTACAGTAATTGAGACTCTATACCCACCCTAATGTCACGAAAATGCGTCAAATACAATATATTTTTAAAAAAATACCAGAATCGCGGACTTTTTCGTTTTAACCAAAATGAATATCGAGATCTCTTTTTCTGCCTAGCTAATGTAACGTTTCATGTAGTTAGTGACTCATTCAAGCCTATTTTAGAGAAAAAAACGTGTGTTGAACTTAATCTAGTGTCAATGCAATTAAACTTGAAACTGATCCTCCAGATGAACTGTTTAAAGACATCATTACGAAATCTATCAATATCTCAAAAAATTAGTTCTCATAAAAGCAAGAAATTCCAAAAACGTATGCTCTTCTTTTGTCTTATAACAAGAAAGAAACAATTTCATATTATGAAAATTATTACAAAATTAGTTAATTCATCAGGAATCTTATTTTCCAATCTCTAGAAAGACAATTATTGCGTAAGAAGTATAAAGTTTATACAGATCTAAGTTTCAAAAGATGATTAATTTGAAAAACGTAAAAAGAAATCTGAAAGATTATTAAAAGCAAAATATAGAAAGACTCCACCAGAAAAAAGTGTGAACTTCTAAAAGCAGATATTATAAAATTTCTTACTATATAAAAATTGCTGTCCATTGCAATAGAAAACTATTCTTTTGACTTTTAGAAAAGTAAGTTAAAATTCCAATTTTGGAAAAAGTTAGAATGTTGCAGGGAAATAATTTACTGAAATACAAACTACAAAATTCATATCAAATTTTGAAATTAAACAACACATTTTCTTAGCGCCAAGGTTTGACCAACTCCTACACAATTGGATGCAAGCATGAAATCTAGTATGGTGATAATTTCATCATTTATATTAAATTATATTTAGAGTATTTTTTTGCCAAATTTAATGGAAATCTCTCTAGCCGTTTTGTCGTGATGTTAAACAAACAAACAGAGAGAAACGAACCAATTGACAAGAAAGAAATGCTCCTAGTAAGGATGGTTAGTCAATTAGAAATAGATTTCAAATAATTTAGGTAGAGTATTTGAAATTAGTTAATAATGAAAATGAGTGGGAAATTATGAAACTGACTCTTGCTAATAACATTTGTCTGTTTATTAATTGGTTCGTTTGTTTCTTTTCCGTGCATACACTTCAGGTAACTTTTTACGGAGAGACCATCCAGAGAATTCTAAATAATAGAATTCCTAGATTAATCGAAATCTGAGGATTTCATGTTGTCCGTATCAGTATCCTAGCGCCTGAAATGAAGTTTTCTCACAGTATCACAGCTATTTGTAATTTGACAAAGAAAATTCCAAGTATAAAATTAAAAAAACATAAATTTACTACAGAACTATTATTATTAATCTATATTACTAAAATCTTTTATTTCTCTGTCCGGCGCAATTTCCTGTGAGAATGGAAAATATAAGTAATTTTTACAATGAAACGACGGGAATCGAACCTGCAACCTTCTGATCCGAAGTCAGACGTCTTATACATTAGGCCATCGGGACTACAACTCACTTTATTTTGTTTTTTTGACTTATGTGTCCTTCCCATTCGCCCCATTAAATAATGAATGTATTCAACCTGTTTTTTGAATCTCAAGATTGTTTATTTATTTCCGATCCGTCTATTTATTTGTAATTCGAAAATTACAATTAAAACTATAATTGCCGAAACGTTGCAATATTTTAAATATAATATTCTTACTTAACCAAATCTATGTGATATAGAAAAACAAGCGCGTGTACACGGGAGGTGGCCTAGTTCTAAATTAATTGTTTTTATTTCTAAATAAGTTTGTGCGTGAACCATTCCATGCAGTTGGTTTCCATCCAATGGTAGGTTTCCTTTACTTTCCAAACATTAAACTTTTCGGGGTCATCGTTTCTATTCGTCTGAACAAGAAGAAATAGGGAGGGCGTTAGTAATTTAGAAAAATTATGAACAATACAGGGAAAATTCTATCAGAGGCTTCCTTTTTATTAGAAATTTATCCTTAGTTCTAAAGGATGTATTTTTTATTATTATTATCTGAGTTGCGTTTTTTTTTCAAATCACAGTAAAGATATTTTCAATAATAAAAGATTTTCCCTATGGAGATTAGACAGGAAGAAGTGAGTTCCGTTTAGGATCACGAAATATCGCCTAGGATGTAAGGAGTTTTTAGTTTATTAGTAAAGTGTAATTTGAAATAAACGATTTTATTTGATGTTGATCAAAGACAATGAATTAAACAAAATGAAATGTTTTATTCCGAAGATAGTTCAAAAATCCTCAGTGTTCTGCTAATACCAAAGAAAGACTGGTAAATCGATTTCATTTCGATCAAATCACAACCAGATAATTTACCTCTAAATTAAATAAAATTAAATTCTTAAGAACGAATTGAATCTTCACTAAAGTTTCATGAAAATAGGCCTAAATCTTAACAATAGAACGTGACAATAAAAGTCATTGTAATAATTGAATAATAGTATTAATTTAGAAAAGTTTACGCGTTGTTGCACCATCTTAGGATCGGAAATGAAAAAAAACAAAGCTGCGTCTATGAGATGCAATATTAACGCTTCCACGTAAAACAAAATTAAGAGACAGCAAAAAAAAAAGGAAATAAGTAGAAAATAATTCCTAATAGTTTGAAGGTAAATCTGAGAAGCTGATTATTCTTACTTTGAAAGTTTTGGCTCTTTAATATTGTACTGAAGATTTAAACTTTCTCAGATTACTAATACTGAATTTGGAAGCCATTTTCCGACTGCTGCTTCCAAACATTCCTCTATATCTACTTTAATCGAAATGGTGAAATTATTTTCGTATCCAATTTTATGCTTCTATCTTAATTTCAACGAGTGTTGTGCTAAGCTGCTTTATATTACAAACGAAATTAAAAATATTAAAGTTAAGCATCTGATTTTGTAAAGTTTTACATATTTATGATTTAAAATTGTTACAATTTGAGTTTTTCACTTGTTTTGTAAACATGAAAGTTTATGGGGTCGTATTTTATAGGGGAAGACCGCCTAAGAGTACGCATTTTTTGTTTAGTACTACATTTCATGGAGAAGAATTTAAATTTTTGCAGTGAAATCAGCTTGAACTGTGCCCTGATGTTTTAATCAAAGAATAAAGAAGTTTGAAACAAAAATCTGCACAGTAACAATTATTTCATTAGTAAAGTGCAAATGCGTACTCTTGGGACAAGTGGCTTCCTAAAAGTACGCACTTGAATGCACAAGAGTAGGCAATTTAAAAAAAGGAGTAAAACAATAGTACTTATTGTAATAATAGTTTATTGAAAAGTTACAATTAAGATATATCACAGCTCAACAAAGTTCACTTATCTCTTTATTCTATGGTCAATCCCTGCGCATTCAGCGTGGGCCAAAGTCGGCAGCTTTGACACTGGATCCAATCTTCGCGATACTTTGAAGTGGAATACAGGCTGTTGCAATAAATGCAGGCTGGATCATCATTATCTTCACCATCAAAGTCCTCGAATTCATCTTCATCCCTTGTTAAATTTAATTTCCACAATCTGCCTCTTTGGTCTTTTATTAACCCCATTCGCACGATCTTCTAGAGTCTTCTTGAATGGAGTCGACGTCATTACTGCAGATGCTTTAGATCGGTTTCCTTTCTTTTTGCCCCTGTACCCTTTTGGACTTGGAAGAAGGTCTTTTGCCGTGACAGTTTGAAAATTCTCCAGGTCATCTGCATCCTCATCTTCAATGATGCCGATATTTTGTTCTGTATCCGATGCGGGATTATTTTTGCTTACGTTTTGGTCAGCTGTTTAACAGTGAACAACTGCCTGTCAGTTTTTCTCTGATACTTTGATGACATAATAGCTTACCCACAACGAAAAAAATTGACTATAAATATAAGTTCATTAGCACTGTACCAAAAGTACGCACTAAAGAGCAACTTGCGTACTTTTAGGACGTTTCGCCATTTTTCATTGTAACTCTCACAGGATCGAAATTCGATAAGAAACTAAATATTTTTATCCCTCAGAAAGAATTAGAGACTTCTACGGATATTATATCAATGACAAAGTCTCATAATTCGACAATATAAGTGTGCAAAATCGTTAATCTATTTGTGCAAAACATTTTAACAAAATGGTTGTCAGACAAAAAATTAACTTATGTCTCTTCTCGGTGAAGCGAACACAACTGGCGCTTTCCTACGGTATGACCAACTCATACATCACATTCCCTGTGCTTGATAGCTTCAGTCACCTAGTGTGAGAGATGTGAAGGGCTATGCGTACTCTTGGGCAGTGAGTACTTTTAGGCAGTCTTACCCTATCTGTCTGAACAAGAATAAATATGGGGGTGTATTGGGGGAAGGAAGGAGCAACAATACAGGGCAATTCTTATTAGAGGTGGCTTTTTACCAGAAATTTATCCTCAGTGGAATAGGGTGTATTTTTATTATTATTACTTGGTTTCTTTTAGAGTAAATTAAAGTGCGAAGCTGTGACAACAATTCTCATATTTAAAAATACTCTTCGCCATCGAAAAGAGAGAAAACCAGGATTCCATTTAACCAAACGATTCCAGGAAGAAACAGTTCATTATTGAAAAGGGCCTCAAATTTGATTCTCCTTGATTTCATTTCTAACATAGCAACAGTTCGAGTAAAATATTTTCATTATTAAGCATCATCATAATTCATATAAAATAATTCATATATAAATTACACAATGTTCCTGATAAGGGAGAACCCATAGGAAATCCCTTAATTTGTTTGAATATTTTATTATTGTGTTTAAAGTATGAATTTTGTGTGATTAATTCTACTTGTTCCATTAGTTCTTTACTGTCCATATTATATTTTCATAGTATTTCTTTGTTTTTAAAAGCTAAAGCTTCCATGATGACTAACGTATCTTCCACAGGAATGTTGGTATACATGTTTTCTATATAAATGCTTATAGATCCCCAATACAGAACCTGGCTAGATTTGTTAATAACATAATAAAAAACTTCAAACCACCAAAAGAAGAGGTCATAATTAAAAACTTAATCAAGACTTAATCAAAAAATTGAACATATGTTTGTTAACAAAAGAAAATTCCACTTGTTCTCCCTTGATATAGAAAACATGTATACAAACATTTATTTTGTGATATTGAGAAAATGATGATGTTTAATAATTATATATCTAGAAGGAGTGAGATGAAGAATAATTATGGTAAGTACATTTCAAATATTTTCGTCTGCGTTGAACTTTACAGAATAAAAAAAAAAACTTTCAAACCAATCCCTACTTACTTTCCTTTCATACAATTGAGTTGGACAGGAAAGCAGTCATTGACAGACAGTGAAGCTTACATCTTTATTATCCTTAAAAATCTTTAAAATACACTTTTACAAATCATAATTTCTTCCGAAATAAATTCTGAAAGCAAAATATGTTGTCGGAAATACTGTTCGTAGAAAGAAATATAAACTAGAAGGTGATGGAACAATGACTTTAGTAGGGTCTCAAGATCCAACGCTGGAAAGTAAATAAAAGTGAAGCAAAAGTTGAAGAAATCAGCCTTTTATTTTTGAGGAAGACATTTCTGAGGGTTCAAATGATAGAGACAAAATTAGATGATTCCAAAATATGCTAAAGACCAAATTTAGATAGAGACCAAAATAGATGATTCCAAAATATGCTAAGGACCAAATTTAGATAGAGACCAAAATAGATGAATCCAAAATATGCTAAAGACCAAATTTGATAGAAATCTTTTCATCTGTTTTAACGTGATCGAGTGAAGAGACAACCATAGAAGGAAAAAAAAATGGAATAAGACTCATAAACTCAGTCAGTGATTTTGTTTCTGAAAAGAGTGGATTGAAATTTCCTTTCCTGAAGTTGTTGATTGAAATTAACTGTTTATTCAAAGTAATAAGAATTGGTAGAATTGTTATGGAGAGAAATAATTGAACAACTATTTTAAGCTCAATGTGAATTGAAAGCAGAAAATTAAAAGAAAAATCTCTGAGCTATCTATCCTGAGTGGGACGGAATATTCTTATGTTCATTTGAGGAGAGAAGGAGGGAGTCAATTTTGGAGATATTATGGAGGAATTGATGGAAGCCAAATAAATGTGGCTTTGTTTTAAGTTGGGCCACAAATAAGTTATGGATCAAATTTGATGAAATCTGTGGAGCTATTTTAGAGTGACGTGAACAAACAACAGAGAAAGAAAATGGAAACGTTCCATCAATAAGAAAATGATTTCAACTGTGGTATATAACGTACTTGAAAGTGACAATTTGTAAGTGTCAATAATAATTAGCTAGTGTGTTTAACAGTGCTGTGTCAACTGTGATAACACGAGACAACAATGTTAATACACAGAGATGCCGCCGTGCCGTTGCCACAACGAGTTTGGATGTTGATTGTGGATAAAGAAAAAGAGTTATTATCAAATAATTATAAGACAATAAGTGAAGCTTCACGAATGTCCGATCGCAACATCCACATTAATATTTTAACAGCACAACGTAATGAATATCCACAGAATAGAAGCAAATATTCAGTTTGAAAAGAAGATAAGCAGAGAACAACGGAGAAGCCAATTCCGATTGTTAACAATCAACGGAGGATTGATTCAGCGAATGATTCTTGTCGAGCGATTAATAATCAAAGTGTTTGAAAAGAACCAGAATCAATAGGAGACAATTTGAGCGATTTCTCCAGATATTCCTGTAGATTCAGTTAAGAGACGTTTTCAAACATTCCATCTGTAAATAGATCCTTGTAAATTTTTACTAATTTATCACCGTAATTATTTCTATATCTAGAAGAAATTCAACAGTTTGAATAATTTCATCAACTAATTTGTTTATTTCATTACGGTAATTGAAATTATTTAATTAATATTGAAATGGGAAAGAGAGTTCACTTGTGAAGAGAGGGAATGATTTTCTATGACCCTTTGAAGTAACTCTCTGTGGAAAGACAATTTAGAAAACACCATTCTATTCCTACGTTAATGGAAAATAGAAAAATTTCAATAGTTAAAAAAAAATAATTTAATTTAATTTTTTTGTTGTAACTAAAAGAACTGATTATTTCTTGAAAGTATTGTATTATGTGATAAATTATAATAATATTTCATTAACAATTGTTATTCTGAAAAAAAAATGTTTTGACTAGAGTGCAGAATCCGGAACCACCAATAGAAGGTTTCGTAAGGATACATCCACGACGGGTTTATCCTAACGATTCCGAGTAAGAATACATGTTTATTCACGTGTTTTTTGCCCATGTTCTGAAGACAGGCAGTGCAGGTTGAAGCTGAATTGACACGTCCGGTAAGATTATGAATGGCAATTCGATGCTTAAATGGCAGAATTTATGTGGCGGTGAAAGTAGAACTACAAGTACAGTAGAGCCCCGATTATCCGCGAGCGGATGATCAGAGGTGCGGATTATCCGCGAGTGCCGCGAAAAACTTTCGTATTTACGAACCTCAAAAAAATCAATTTTAATCCAAGCCAACAACAGGGACAAAACAATAGGCCCTACAGTGCGAAGGTCGAAAATTACTGACAGGTTTATTGTGCATCGTAATCCTACAGGCCTTCTCGGAATTTGTGGATGCAAGCGTAGAGCAAAGGTTTCTGCTTTACTGTACATATTTTAAAAGTTTTACATAAGTTTTTTGTACAATAAAACGTAGTTTTTAATGGTTAAATATTGTTTTTCGCGTTTACACCTCCTTTTTAGTCTTTTTTCGGATTATCCGCGATTTTCGTTATCCGCGAAGCCCTTGCCACCCAATTCCGCGGATAATTGGGGCTTTACTGTACAAGGAAATGTTCACCACATTTCTGGATAGAATAGTTACAATATATCCTCCACAAACAAGCGACAACATCCCATAAGGTAAACCTAATTTACAGTAGGCCAATTTCTTAAAAACAGGATTAGGCTGACCCAAGCAGCTGTTAATAGGCTAGGAGTATCGAGCACGGGAGCCAAAGGCGAACCGTGGGAGAAACAGTATGCGATTGGATACTGTTAGCCCAAGATCGCAGTTAGCCAGATGAGGGTTAGTTTTTCTAGTAAAAGATCGTGCGAAGTCATTTTCAAGTAACTTTTCCTATCCACCATCAACATGAGGTATTCTTAATTGTTCAATCAGCTTGCCTGCAAAGCTCATTCTACACAGTAAGTTCAAAATCCACCATCAACATCCTACACAGGAAGTTCAAAATCCACCATCAACATCCGGATTCTTAAAAAAGTCTCAAGACAGCCATGTTCTCACAAGTCAAAAAAAAAAAAGGCCAAAATCACAAGTATTGTAAATCAAGTGCACTTTAACCAATGTGGCTTTCAAATCATGGATGATCCTATATATTATAGTAAGCCTCCAATCTCATCAAACATGGATTATAAAAGAGAAATCCATAAATAATATTTGATTTAATACAATGATCTGTCGAGTAGACTTTTTTCTGGTTTATTTTTGTATAAAAAGAAATTATTTACGAACCATCAATAACATCATCCTTTAAAAAAGAAGAAAATAAAAAAAATTCCTGAATTGTCTCTTACTAATTCAACACAAACAAAAATCCTCACCACAGAAAGAGAGGATAGTTAAATTCAATGCTTTAATTTTTAAACGCTACAAAAATACGAATAGCAATTTTCTCATAAGAGAACTGAAAATGTGCTCCAACAAACAAAAGAAAGAGAAACAGTCATCAAAATATGTTATTTTTTATTTAACTAAAAGGCTAAATAATTACCAATTTAATTATTTATTATTTGTCTTTTTATAATTATTGATAATTGCATTACTTTTTTTGTTTAGTTAAACTACCATGATATTACATTCCATTATTTTAACTTAGTTTTTAATTTTACTTTAAGCATTTTCATAATTTTAATTCATTTTAATTTATTTCTTATTTATATTATGATGTATTTAAATTTATTAATTTCTTTATGCAGTGTTTTATGTTCTGCTATTTTTCATATTTTTATCATTAAATGTTTTGTTATTTTTTATTTTTTTTTGTAATTAACTAAATAACTTCTAGGAATACTTTTTTAATTAGAAAAACTTGACATTTTTTGTTTGTAGTTGATTCTGGTTTTTGTTTCTGAAATTCTTGTATAAGGTTTTGGAATTTTTTATAATGATAGTTGATGTTTAAATAAGTGATAATGGTTAATTAACTGTACTAGTTATCTAAAGCGTATTTATAAAAAGAGATATAAAAAGATCAAAAAGGAGGTAGTAAATGGTAATTTGATTGAAATGAAACTCGTCTTTAAATTCTATTTCTTTGTAATTGGTTATATTTTCTATGTAACTTTTATCTGTGGCAGCAGCGGTGTGGGTTCCCTCCACCCGCGTGCAATCGGCTCGTCCTTTGCCAAAGTGCCTGCACGGGCGCATCGGTTCGCAGGTTCCCTCGCGCTTCGGAGCGAGCGGTCACCCCCACCCTAATGCTCCCGCGTCACCGGATACACGCGGTGGTGGAGATGTGGCTTGGGTTCGCTGCTGCTGCCGTCGTTTTCGCAGGCGCACTCCCACGCCAGGACGATGACCTTTCCCTGTGGATAGATGAGAGACAAGTGAGACTCTTTAGTGGTAAGTACCATTCTAAAGAAGCAGCTAAATATGGTAATGCTTTCCCTAGAAGATCCTCGTTCTAGGAGGAAGGAATTGTTGAGAATAAGCTCATATTTACGAATCTACGTAGAACAGCGTTATAGAGTAACTGCATCACAAATATGAAATTCATTTCCCAATAAAATTAAAAAATGATTGACAAGTCTGGCAATTTCCAGGATATGTGTTTGGATTTTTCTTAATTAAGTAATCCATGAAATTGTTAAAAGTTTACTTGAATTTAAAACAAATTTTTCTCGACGTTGAACCTGAAAATAAAGTAAGACATTGATTTGAAATAAAAGGGTCTTCGAAGATTCGTTATGAAATGAAACATTAAATACCAGTACTTGAAAAGCTTTAGGATTAAAAAAAAAGTAGTTTAATTAAATATATTTATTTTATTGAGTTTTCCCTCATAAATTTCTCAGTTTTCTTTGTTCCCTCCCTCAAACCTTTAGTGGTATCTTCTGTTTCTGAATTGAAAATGTTGAAAACTTAATTGCTACTTTCTAATTAGTAATCAAGAAACATTAATTATCGTAAATGGATTAATTTCGTTGATTCTATTCTTTCATTAATGAAATTTTACAAAAGCTTAATGTTTCTCTTCAAAAATACTTAATTTCCTGTGTAATATTACTATTAGAATACTTAAACAGAAATAGCCATCATTTCCATTATTCATTTTAAATGCACACACACACACACACACACACACCATTGACAAGCGAATTATATAAAAAAAACATTGAATGAGACCTTTTGAAGAAGAACAATATATTTAGGGCATAACTCCATGTCTATTTAAAATTGTAATTCTTTTCCCAAAGACAGAGGAAAGGTCAGAATTAAAAAAGAAAAACTTTGTTGGAAAGTCAAGTCGAAATCATTTTTTTTGTAGCAAATAAAACAACTGAAAGGAATTGTTTTGTTTTTTTCAGTTTTTGAAGCTGATTTTTCAAATCACAATTGAATAACGAAGAGATCCGGAAAACATGTCAAGACCTAAAATCCATAAAACAAAAAAATTATCAAAGAAATACCTATATTTAAAATTATGGATTTGATTCAAAAACAATGAGTAAAAAAAAAAATTCTTGTGCCAAGATTTTTGAGGTTTTTCGAAAAGAATTAGAATGGTTTTATTGAAATATTTATCAGCATTTGGAATTGAGCCAGAATAGGACCAGCTGCTTGTTCTAGGAGGGAATCAAATGGTATAAAGAAAATCTTTCTGCATTAGCTGTAAATTTATTTTGTATTTGAAATGAATTGTAAAAAAAAATCATAATTTAATGGAATTTAGTTGAGGAATGTAAAAAATATAAGAAACAAAATGATTTCAATTTAAATAATTTATCTTTCTTTTCATTAAATATTAATACTGAATTTTTATTATTTATGAAACAAATTCACCGAATTAACTTTGCGAAGGACATTTGTAAGAAAAAAAATACTTTCAACTGAAGCCAACAATCAGAAACGAATTTCAATACTTATTATGTTTTGTTTTATATTTTAACTTTCCTGTTGATCTGAGATGAAGAAGCTTTTAGGGACACGTGATTTATTAATAAATAAATTGTAGATTAGAGTGAAACCGCTATATTTTTTCCCAATGGTTTAATTAACCAATAATTCGCAGCCATTAAATTTAATTTGTAATTTCTCTATTCGCTAAATGCATTTTCTTTGTTCCATATATTGGAGTATAAATCAGTTTGTTTATTGTAAAATTAAAGAAAATGATTAATACGTCAGTTTTATCTTAAAAACACTAGAATAGGATTTAGAAGCAGGAGGAGGAACGATTTTGAGGCATTGTTGATGATCATTGTTATCTCCATACTCTCATCCGATACCACAGTTTTCATTAGAAGAGGTATCTGTTGAGGTTCCTCCTGATATACTCTACAGAGATCTTTTTCTGATTTTACCTCAGCGTCGAGAAAGAGCAGATATAAGTAATTCCTAGAAGTCCATGGAAAATATATCGGGTAAATAGAATGAATTTGGCTTTCGAGAAGGAAGGATTCGAGAAATTTCCATTTCTAATTTCTGTTCATAGAACTTTCAATAGGATTTGATCCAAATGGAAGTTCACTTTTTCGGCTTCACCACTGTACAATGACGGTATAACGACCTCAATAAAATGAAATTCACCTTGGATTTGTTCTATGACGTTCAAGAACCCATGTGAATACTATTCCTTTGCCACCAAATAAACCTGTTCTCAATTTTTCTCACCATTGTTGAGAAAGTCAAGGAATCGACCTTATGTGATTTCAATGTGGTTGTGTCTAATGCAGAACGACAGAACAAAAGTTAAATATTTACCACATTTAATGATATTTAATGAATTATCATCAACGTTCAATGAAGATCAGTACAATGTGGTATTTGATTATTTTTAATCAAGGGTGGCTGTCCGATGTCAAATACTAAATTTTTCTTATTGAATTTCTATCAGTTGTGAAACTTCCGTCTTGTGCTGTAGTATTAGCTTATGTCTACTTCAAAGCTGGTGTCTATGAATAGCCTACCCTGGTCAGCATTTAGTTTGCGTGACCGGATTCTGTTAAGATGAATGTTTACCTTACGAGTTCGGATTAACTAGGATCGTTTTAGATATGAACCTTCTTATCTAAGGTTTCTGTTCTTCGTTATGTTTATCCCTCTTCAATTCCATGCATTGATCAACGTTGTCGAATGATTGATTATCTCCGTTGTATTCGGAAAGAGCGAAATTTACAGCATTTCCAAACCGGCTTCATTTTCGCTGCCTTCACGTTTCTAGTGAAATAACTACATCTCTATTTGCTACTCAAGTTTAACAAAAGGATATTTGAAAATGAATTTCACGTAAATGTTCTAAAGATCTTCACATCAACACATTTTCATCCCTAAAAAAGCTTTAATATCCGTGATATTTCGTACTCTTTAATCAAGAGCACTTCTTCAGACGGTTAGGGATAGGCTTCATAAACCTATTCCCTAATACAGAGAAATCATTACAAATGATAGAATTTTATAAAGTGATACATTTATAATTTCTAAAGGTCAGTAACTACCCCTTTGTACAAATTCAAAAAAAGTATTAAAAATATCGAAAAATTCCTGTAAACAATTGCAACCTTATTGTAATCTTATTGTTATTAATACCTAAAAGCATCTTCGTTTGTATTGAAGTAATAATGATGTAAACTTATCACTTCTACCCTTTATAATGAAATAGTTATTTAGTAACAATGTGGTTTAAATACATTACAAACAAACTTCCATCTATTCTTTGTAATGATGTATTACCTATCCTTTGTTTTTCACAAGATATGTAATGTAACACTTTATAAAATTCTATCATTTGTAATGATTTCTCTGTATTAGGGAATAAGTTTATGAAACCTATTCCTAACCGTCTGATGAAGTGCTCTTGTTTAAGAGTACGAAATATCACGGATATTAGTTTTTTTGAATTGTACTAAGGTACATGGGCCAAATAAGGCCCGGTTTCAAATAAGGCCCATCCTTCGTTTTATTAATAGAACGTTGACAATTTACCAAGATTAGTTATGTTTCAGACAGGTCCTGGCTTCTAGCGGCTACACCAAAAATTAGGTCCGTTGAAGTGGATAATTTCCCCAAGTTTGTTTCAGTTGAACAGTAAAAGTCGCCCGAAGCTTTTGTCGTGACTATTTCAACTAAATTAGATAAATCGTCTGCATTTTTTGGCAACTTAATATACATAAACATGTTTTATGCCATTTTAAAGTGTGTAATGAGTAGAATAAGATACTGTATTTGATATTTTCCAGTTGACGTGCATTTAAATACTTTTTAGTAAAACAATAAATGAAAGCATGGGTTAACAGGGGGCTCCAAATAAGGCCTTCCACTGATGAACCAAATAAGGCCCATCAATTAGCGTGTATGTTTTCTTATTATGAGCCTCATAAGCACATTCTATAACATAAACTAATTATATAGAATGAGAAAAAATATAAAAACAATCATCAAAGCTAGTTTTAAATTCACGATTTTATAAATTAATTACTAATTAATTATTAATTTGTAGCTTTATATTTAGTCAGAACTAAATGTTGGAAATTGGCTGTTTTCACTGCCAAGCTCTTGTCCCTGTGGGTGAGTTTGCCTGTGAGCTACAGACTTTAGGAATCACGAAGGGAAACACCCTGTATTTTATTTGATTCAAATTTAATTATATAATTATTTTGGTTTAAATATAATTATTCTAATTTATTTGATTTCTGTTTTTTTTTTCCTTATTTATTTTTTATTTACACATGAGCCTTATTTGGGACAAGTAGTGGGCCTTATTTAGAACAGGGAGCTCAAATAAGGCCCATTAGTTACATTTTCAAAACTGTATTATTACAGAAAGAATTTCAAATACCACTAATTCTAAAGTCACTTTTTCACAGCAGCACACCTTAAACTAACTTTCAAGACAGTTTTCAGAATTTTCACTCTTGCAGTAAAAATATAAAAAAATCTTTAAACATTAGGTGGGCCTTATTTGACCCATGTACCTTATTTATAACAAATTGTTAATAAATTGTTAATTGTTAATAATACGATTATATGACATCATTTTAGAAATGAAAATGTGTTGATGTGAAGATCTTTAAAAGGATATTTGGGTGGAATTTTATTATGAAAAGCAAAAAGTGTTAATCCCTGATTATCTTTCTTCTTAAAAAAAAACTTCAGAATCCAATGTTAAATGTAGATACTGAAATTAATAGAAAAATCATTGACATAAATTAGAATGCATTAATATTTTAAATGTTTGCATTTGACGAAATATTAAAAATTGAATATTTAAAAAATGATTGCAATTTTGTTGGAGAATAAAAAGAATTTTTTTTTTTCTTTTTTTGGAATCTAGAGATTTTTTTTTATTCGTTTTTAAAATTTACTTCTAATTGTTTTCAATATTTGTATATATTTTTTATGCAATATGCATTAATTGAAAATATCTAATTACGTTTTAAATTGTATAAAACAGCACGTGATGAAGAAACGAAAGAAATTCCATTTGAATTTGATTCGGAAATTTAACGTGGATTTTTTAAACATTTTACGAAAATTAAAAACTAAAACTAAAAATCCGATATGTTTTCAATTGAAAGATCAAAGAAAAACGTTAAATTGGGAAGAGTTGAAGATTTAATTGAAGAATCAAAGAAACATGTAAAAAATAAAAATAATATTTTTCTGCCTCCAGAACTAATAAAATGCATTTTCAAATTATTAAAAAAAATACAATTCATTAAGAAAAGAAGTATTTTAGCGGAAGTAGTGAAAAGTTCAATTTATGAAAATCAGTTGAAGAAGATGTCGCGTAAATGGACGTTGCTTTTAAAGCTCCAAAGTAACTTTAGGTATAAGTGTCTAAGTGTGTCTTAATTATCCCCCTGTACTTAATGATCTAATTATAAAGCGGAGAAGAGTTCATTCACCTTTCTGTGAGAATTAGATAAGAATCAGGAGGTAAAAGAAACCAAGACACTTTGTAAGGAATTCAACGCTAACTAGAAAAAATTCTTATTTTTAAAGATATTTTATAGAAAAGCAATGAAGCTACGACTTTTGAGAATAAGTTTAGTAAATCCGACCAAAACTATCCTCAGAGAGGGCGTTTCAGTAATGAATCATTTGTTTTCCCAGGGATTTAGTTGATTTCTAACTCAATTTTTTATTCCTTGAAGTGTAACTACTGTACTTTGTTTACACAGGAATAGAAAAGAAAGAAATGGGATATCCAATGTCAATGACGTCTGAACTGACTGCAAAAGATTCTTTCGAAAGTTAATTGTCTTGCATCGATTAGTTTCTTTCTAATCAAAGGTTTTCAGTGAGAAATCAAAGTATTGAGGAAAAACCAATCATTTGAGTAGAATAAATAACGTTTCCAAAATAGTTTTAATTCTAACATCAATATACAGCCATCATACGGTTACTAAAACAAGAAAAGGCAATTTTTAGGTTTGTCCAGCTGCTTTGATTTGAATTAAATGATTGTTTCTGTTTATTTTTGATGGTTTTTTTTTTGTTTTAATCGAAAGGTTTTTTTTTTGGAATCCTGAAAATATGGAAATTCCTTATTTCTAGAAGGAAATATTAAATGGTGCAGAATTCTCGCTACAAAATGTAAAGTTCTCCTCCGCCTACTCGTTTGCAGCCATCGCCCGCAACTTGTCCTAAGTAGGAAATAACTGATGGCGTTAGGAAATTTGTTTCGTACGTTCTGACATGGATCGATGCGATGCCACAACGAACTGTGCCGCGAATGTTGAGTCAGCTCTAATATCATCATCCACTGCTTCAGAAATATTCGAAGAACTCGTAAAGAAAATAAAGTAATCAAAAAGCTTACATGGAAATTGAAAGTTAAAGAGTAAAACAACAATTTGTATGCCACTCGGAAAGCTGTTACTAGCAATAGACGTTAAAGCCCGGAACCCCCAATGAGATCTTCATTTTGTGAATATCCGGATGAAGAATCACAATTTCTTTATCTTTTTATAAAAAGAAAAAAAAAAGAATTTCTTATTCCTTAAGACAATTTATTGATTAGAAAATTCTACAAATTGTACAGTGAATGTTTTTTTTATTATTTTTGAATGTTGATTACATTTTAAGGATTCTTTGTTTTATTTATTTCATTGGAGAAATGGATTTCACACAAGGAATTAGGGAGAAATCTTCTAGTAATCTTTTGTGATCGTTAATTCCTTGTACGATTTCTAAGATAAAATAACAAGGAAAGAAAAGTAAAAAAAAAAAGGTAACATACGAAGTAGACACCAAGAAGGGAAAAAACCCGAATCTGTGAACTCCTCCAACTTTTGAGAAATACGTAGAGACGAAAAAGCACTTTCTTCTATTAATAATTCTGTTAATAAAATAGCCTTTATAATTTCTATACTAATAGTTTCTTATGAATTAAAACGATCTCTTAGAAGATACCATTGCAGTGCTATTCCTTCCCTGACTTAAATCAAAGAACGATTTCCAATGACTGGAGATTCCAAGTGTCCTTCTATTGAAACTGATAGGCATTTTAATGGAATGGCTACATGTATTTACAGACTTACTAATAATGCTGAGAATAAAACATGTTAAACTCTTCTTATAAGTATTGAATATTTTTAATTTGTTTTAGTTTTTTAACACTAAAACATGTTTGCTAGTAGATGAAAGAATTGCTCTTCTTCAGGTAAAACCCCTTTTAATTCAAAGAAACAATTCGGAGCTCTTCATAATTTCAGTGATTATTGGCTAACTTACAAAGAAAAATAACATAATCTTTTAAAATTATTATTATTATTATTATTATTATTACTATTATTGCGAATTCTCTCTACTTCGAAAACAGAATCGACTTAACCAGAAAAATAATCTTAAGAATTCGAAGAGACATAAATTTTAATGTTATCACGTTTTTTCTACTTAATTTCCCCTAATTTTCTTGGCTCAATTTTAAAACTAAATGCATAAAAGAACGATTTTAAAATACTTCTCAATTAATTCGATTTCTTTGTGTGTGGTTTTGTTTTTGTAACTTTTAAAAATAGTCAGAGAAAGGGATTTTTCAACTTCATTAAGAGCTCTGTAGTAATGGATTGAGAAGCATTTGTTGAAGAGTCTATGAACTCCAAAAATCAATTGAGCAGCTTCATTTAATTAAACTTGGAATACCAGCACGGAAGGATGTTGCCAACCATTTAGGTTCAGTGAAATCGATTTGATTAACAATAAATATTAGAAGCACGCAATGTTGTTTTAGGCTTTGAATTTTTACACTCTCTAATCAAACATTGGCTAGGTTCTCATTTGTTGATTATTTTACATCAATTGAATTATAAGTTTTCTATAGGAAAGAGATTCGTAAAGGATTTTGAAAAGTTTCTTCTGAGAATTAAATAAATTTTAAGAAAAAAAAATCAACAGCAAAAAAATGATGTCCTGGTTTTGTTGCAGGTAATGTGAAGTTCTACTGTTCACCGAACGAACAATTCCTGAAGCATTTTTTCTTTCCTACGTCATTTGTCAATTTATACTCCCTTATTTAAAACTGACTGACTTCCATAAATTTGGTTGTAAGCTTATTTATGGTCCAACATTTACTTTGTCTGAAAGAGGAGGATTTCTTTTCTGTTTCGTTTGATGCTAATTAATGTCCACGATTATTCCAATATTAAACATTGCTGTGATAAAGTTAGCATCAGTTGGGAAACTAAAACCTAATTAAATTATAAAATGTAATACATCAAGATGAGGATAGGTTCTACATGTTACGACCTTTCATCAGTGAATTGATTAACTTTAAATAATCAGTTACATTGGCAGGGGATTTAATGTTAGGATGATAGAGATGAGAAAGGACTCTTGTATGATTATCACGAGAGATAATCTGCATCCCTTCGAGTATGCATCGTCTTTCCGTTGTGTTTAAGTATTAAAAATGTAAGTATTAAGTACTAATGGAAGTATTTAAATTTAAGTATTAAGTATTAATGGAAGTATTAAAATTTAAGTATTAAGTATTAATGGAAGTATTAAAATTTAAGTATTAAGTATTACTGGAAGTATTAAAATTTAAGTATTAATGGAAGTATTAAAATTTTTACAATTGTAATGATACTGCGTTGTTTACATCGTTTATATAAGTTTTCTGTAGAACAACCACTACTGCTCTTATAATTATGTATTTTACAGGAAATTTTGTAGACAACATTCTTCTGGTAATGGATGTCTGTAGTTATACCTTGATTAAATTTGAAACAATTGTTACTGGCAAACTATTATCATTTATTTCTTTTACAATAGTTTTATTGGATGTGTATTTAAACCAAGCTGTATTAGCCTCTCTTAAAAAGAAATGTTAGGATTATCATTTTCTTTAAGCATAATATTGAGATAATTCGGTTCTTTTGTTGGAACATCGTTTTTTGAGCATAAGAAATAATAGAAATATTATTAAAATTCCTTATTATGTTTCGTTTCATATGTGTTGTAATATTGGAGTGACAATTGACTGTTTTTCCTGCTTCAGTACGTTGTCTGTAAACTCTTAGTGATGATTTAAATAGTGATGATTTATATAGTGATGAGGTTATCTTCATTGATTTTTATAAGACAATTTGGCCCAAATATGTTAATTCCCTATTAGCGGTCTCAGATTCTAAAGTAAATTTGATGCATCTTTCTGTGTTATCAACTACATTGAGAGTATAATCAATTTCATTCTTATAAAATTATCATCTGTATATCTACAATGCATAGTAATGCTATCCATTTATTTTTTTGTACTTATCCACCTTCTATGTTCAACATTACAATGTCTGCTATTTCAGCAGAAGCCCGAATGCCTAGTACACCATTATTTTGCTTAAAAATCATATTTAAAATACTGATTGTCAACAAAAATATTAATAAGCTTGCACAATACATTTTTGTCAATATTAAAAGCTTCTTTAATAGTATTTTCATTTTTTTCACATTCTAATTTTTATAGGCCTCTTTTCCTAATTTTAAGATAGTAGCTAGTTTTTTAACGTGCGTTAATACATTTTTACAGGACATAAAACAAAGAACGCACATAACTAAACAAAACACAAATTCACTGAGCTATTTTTTGATATTTGTGCTGGAAATCGAAGAAACAGTACTGTCTTCGATTTCCAGCACAAATATCAAAAAATAGCTCAGTGAATTTGTATTTTGTTTAGTTATGTGCGTTCTTTGTTTTATTTCCTGTAAAAATGTATTAACGCACGTTAAATCTCTTGTCTAGCTAGTTTTCTTAATAACCTTTCAAATGGGACAACACAACAAGAGCTGACTCTGAGGAATATTGTTTTTCAGTTCTTTATGGATCTTGGATTTCATTTTCAGAAATGAAAACTGGTTAAGCACGGGAACCAGTGGTGGTGGCCATTTCGTCTGTGCTGAGACTATCTGTTACCAGGTTTTTGAGCATCTTCTTTATTTTAGATTCCAATGATGCGATGTCTTTGGTTCTTGTAAATGGTTCTATGGCATTGCACGAAACTGAGTCTTACTCATTATTACAATTTTTTAACGTTTCTCTGCCTCAATGTTGATGCATCAATCAAAGTTTCTAAATAAGTGTCTTGTAAAAAGGAAAAAAAAGATAGTCGTTAGTCGTGAGGTGGTAAATAACAATTGAACGTTTGGTTAGTCCTAAAAACCAATCATCTATTAAACCGAATTAAACCTAAAATTAATCAAAAGAAAGCTTCAGGTATTTTTATATCTAATATCGAAAAGGAAGCTAATTTATGCTTAAACACTCAGCACTCCATCATGTGGTGGGGATTGAGTATTGGATCCATTTTGATGACGCGCATAGATGATCCGTTCAATGATCTTAACATGATGGATATGCAGAATAAAAATATATAATTTTCGAAAGTGAGAATTCGAAACTGGAATAGTTTTTTTTTTTCAATTTCTCTCTACTATTTAATTAGGTAAAATTTTTGTTCGTTAACTGTTTTAAATTTCTGAACTTAAAAAATATTTATTAATTCTATATAATTTTGGTAGCTATCCAACGCGTACTGAGGAAGCAGTGCTGGATTAGATCCTGAATCAATTTTTACACCAAACAAAATGCATCCAATCCTTTTAACCTGATGATAATTAAACCAGAATCCACTCGAATAACGAACAACTATAAATTACTCGCTTTGAAAAATACAAAGAAAAGAGTTCGTCAGATTTTGAGAAATAGAGAAAATCCGAATGTTTAATTTTTTCTTTCTTTTTCATTGGGATGATGCTACATTGTGAGGTTGAGGAATATTGGGGTCTTTATTGGGGTAGATTCTGATATACTTTAATGTCGGATACTTAGTGGATGTTGTTTTAATTATTATTCATGAAATTGCTATCTTTGATTTATTTTGTGAAATATCTTTTTTAAATTTATGTTTTGTTGAAAAGTCACCTTGAGGTTGGTTATCAAACTAATAGCAACCGTTTCTCGAACCTTCATAAATTTTCTTGAATGCTTTTCCTGGCAATTCTTGAAACTCTTAAGCAAGTATTTTGTTTTCACATTCGGTTGTGGAATCATTCATCAAGTAAATCGCTCGTAGACACAGGTTGCAAGAACTTGCATTTATTTATGACTTTTGGCTCCGCTTTTGTGACGTTGATGATTATTGATGGTTCTCGTCAGTGCAGGGGGTCTCGGGATTTGGGTGCCAATTACAGCGACCTTTCAAGGCTACGAACCAGCTACCTTAATCTCCGAAGCTCTTCAGTCGAGGGCGCAGTCGTTAAGTGAACTTAAAGGTTATAACAAACGACGATAAGATCTTTCCAAATTGTAAAGTTTTACAAATTGCTTTGCCGGCTTTAAAGAGAAGGGATTATGAAAACCAACTCTGTATCAATTTGTTGTATAATAATAAGAATACCAATAGTCAAATAGGAAATAAAACCTCTTTTTAAATAAATATTTCTTAAGAAAAGAATTGAAATTAAGAAAAACTGAATTACAATAAAACGATTTATATAATCCACAGCCAAGGAGTTACTACCAGTGCTGTTATTTAAAAAAAAAACAATACAAAGAAATCTCTCTACGTAGATTTGAGATAATTCGAAAAACAATTTCATGTTTGTACAAAGAAACTGATATGATTGTGATAAAGGTTACCAGTTGAAAATGGAGTATTTACATAAAATAAAATTTAAAATATGAAAATTATAAAGCTTTATATATTACAAATCTTCATATAGTTCATAGAGAATGGAATGCAAAATTTGTTAATAATAATTTATTTTTTATTTAAACATACATTAATGAATATTATAAATTACATTAAATAATATTAAATAATTAACTTTTTTTCAATAATACTTTTCAGTGTAAACTAATTTGTGAGTATTAACTTA
Source organism: Thereuonema tuberculata (assembly GCA_023159025.1). Lineage (NCBI taxonomy): Eukaryota > Metazoa > Arthropoda > Chilopoda > Scutigeromorpha > Scutigeridae > Thereuonema > Thereuonema tuberculata. Next base: position 5,653,649 of record JAFIDM010000005.1, read on the forward strand.
TTATGAGATTAAAAATACTCAATTCTTGATAAGTAAAAATTTTAATGTACCATTATGATGAATATAAAAAAGCCAACTATTACGGCACAAATTCAAAGTAAAAGTTGGAAAAAAAAAAAAGTTTGGGGGAAAAAAATAGTATAATTAAGAAATGAAAATAACAAATTAAATACAATAAAATCCGACGTACGTTTCGGAACCCCTATTTCCTAGGTTCCATTATCAAGAAAAATAGAACCCACCCCCCCTATCTTTAAAAAGAAGTCATCCCAAGAAGTCTTCCTTCTAGGAAGCATCGTGTTCCCTCATTTTCTCAACCACTCCCAACAAGGGATGACTTCTTTTTAAAGATAGGGGGGTCCTATTTTTCTTGATAATGGAACCTAGGAAATAGGGTTCCGAAAAGTATGTCGGATTTTATTGTATTTAATTTGTTATTTTCATTTCTTAATTATACTTTTTTTTTTCCAAACATTTTTTTTTCCAACTTTTACTTTGAATTTGTGCCGTAATAGTTGGCCTTTTTTATATTCAATTCTTGTTTTGTCTGAAACAGTTTAGGTTAACTTGAAAATACTTTACATTAATTTTAATATCTATTTTAATTCTAATTAATTTTAACAAAAACTGAGTTAAGAAGTGAGCGAGATTTCATCTTGGAAGTCATTTGAGTTTTTTATTTCCTGAATAAAAAATCATTGTTGTATTGAAGATGGAAGCTCATCCATAATAATAGATTAAAAGAAACTTAATAAATTAAAACAAATCGACAAAAAAGAAAAAAAATCCTTGAATCCTCTCAGTGCAGCGTTTCTTCTATTACTCGGAATGTCTTTTAGACACATCTCATCACATCTTTCTTTGTTACTAGTGATGTAACAGTTTTCTTATCATCTGGAAATAATCAGGAGAGTGAACAAGTAATCGTCGTCCATTCAAAATGTTGCTCCGACGGAAATCAATATTCAATGGGACAGAGCTGTTAAGACTCGCCTCATGAAACCCACATCTTCCCATGATTGACTCTGTCCTCAATTCTCGCTGTAATGAAATATTAAAAAACAAAATGTTGCTTCTATATCCAATTTCTGATGCTACTAATCTCAGTTATCCTAGGGGTTCTTCAAAGATTAAAAAGAAAAGCTTATCTAAAAATTCTAAAAAAAAAAAAAAAAAAACCCTGACAATGTGTTTCCAGGAATATAACATTTCTTGGAATATAACATTTGTCTACTAATTGTATATCAATATACTTGATATATATTTGTGTCCTTTAAGTGAAATGTATGTGATTCCTAAAATGCACTGCAAGTATATTTAAATGCATACCTTCCTTTCATCGACTTTGGCCAACTATGGACCACGGGCTAGCCCTATCTGACCAAATCAGGGTGAGGCTAAGAAATTCCAGAAGAGGGACGAGATTCACATCCCGTCCAGAAATAACCCTGAGATAGTAAGTCCCAGGGGAGAAACGGACGAAACACAGAAGAAGAAAGATGAAACATCAATGCTGTCGACCGGGATTTGAAGACCGCATGACCACACCGGCACGGCCATATTTAAATACATTATTATAAAATCACTATTCTATATGTACTATTATACAATAGCTCCTAAAAATTCAGAACTTATTAAGACAATTGATATGTCAATACAACTCCAAAATCAGTCGAGGCAGTAAAACTTCACTTCTAATAATAATCGACCTTATGTGACGTAAAAACAGTAAATGTAAAAAAAAAAAATCATTAACTGTAAAACAAACTAATATTATTTACTTAGTTCCATTAAAGTAAAGCAGTTCTTAATAAAAATCAATAAACAATTCAAAAACTTCTGTAACATAAAAAGTTAAAGGATGCCACGACAGGCCTATGCAGGCCCAAGGGCTTGACCAGCGGGACTAGGTTGAGGTCGGAAGGTCAGCCCGACGCCCTCCCGCCTTTAACTCCTGGGAAAGAAACCCAGTATCCATTGTACAGAGGGCTGGGTAGACCCTAGGACCTATTTGGAGGAGAATGGAGCGTGGAAAAATTCCCGCCCTCCGCCGAGGCCGGGAATCGAACCCGCTACCTCCAACCCGCAGCCAAGCGCCTTACCCACTCGGCTACCAGGCCCACTACAGTTAACATATATTGTATTTAATTTTTTTGTTTTGAAGAAATGATTCATCTTACCCAAGATTTTAATCGAATTAAAGTAGTTTCAGAAATTTAGGTTTTCAGTAATAAAGTTTAAAGTGTTTCATAATAAAATATCTAACGGATGAAAATGCACAGTGTTGCAAAACGCATGTGTCAAAAAACAAAACAAACAAAAACAACTGTAGGAGCGAAGAGAAGAAACACATTTCAGTGATGCCCCCATGTCCGGAAACGACTAATAATGGCGGTACGTGTATCCAAAGATCGCGATTCCATAACATGTCCTGCAACAGCGCATGTGAAATGATAGCAGGTGAGCCAACCACCTGGCGTCCTGTCTGGTCTGTTAACATTGTTAGTTCTTTTTATTCCAATGTTTCGAGTGTAGTAAGTATCTGTGTCGTTAGTTAGGTAGATATATAGTGATTGAGTGAAGTAGTTACTTTATTTCTTTTGATATCGGAATATCGGCTGTAATAAACACTAATACTAATGTTGTGATTGAAGACGTAGTATTTGAAAGTATTGTTCGTGATGTGTAAGTTGTGAATGGTCTCCTTTATACGAAAACATCAGCAACGACGCATCTGCAAACCTACTGGAGCTGCAGAACATAAAAGAAAAAAATAGTTTAGTACGTAAATTAACATTTTACGAATACTGACGATCCAAATGAAATGACAAAACGGACTCTGAGGCGTGGGTGGTTACTTACACGAACGTCACGTGAGCAGCTGTCACGTGCTATTGTGTTATCCGTTGGGTTTGAAATGTATAGTATGTTTATATCAACCAAACACGAACCCTGCAGACAGTTTCACGTCACTTGTCGGTTTAATGTGTTGGACTTTAGCTCCTCTTTACGAACACCAATAATGTCAAACCCATTTCCAACCCAACGGATAACACCATAGCACGTGACAGCTGCTCACGTGACGCTCATGTATGTAACTATCCACGCCTCAGAGTCCGTTTTGTCATTTCATTTGGATCGTCAGTATTCGTAAAATGTTAACCTGTACCAATCCTTTTTTTTTCTTTTATGTTCACCAGTCCTAGATACCTGCAACCCTGTGGTATAAGTCGGTGCTGATGTTTTCGTAGAAATTTGAAGGAGACCATTAAAAACTAAACATCACAAGCAATACATCAAATACTATGCCTTCAGTCAAAGCATTAACAGTAGTTTTTGTTAAAGCCTAACGGAAGAAGTAATGTAACTACCTCACTCATTAACTACATACCTACTATAACGAAACTCATACTTACTACACTGGAAACATCAAAATCTCTTTGGGATTTTAATAATAACTGAATTAGTAAATGATTTCCAGAACAGGTGAATCAAGCGTTTCATGACGAGATTGGGCTAAACTATAAAAAATGTAAATGTATAATATAGATATATAATAGACATAAGTTATAATTTTATATATATATACACAAAGTGTTTGGAAATTTCAATTGCAAACTCCCAGGACTTGTAGAGGGGACCGATAATGTTTTGAATAGAAACCCATAAATGGAAACGCACCGCGCCACCAGAACAACAAAATCAAATCAAGTATTTAAAAAACATACATATTCTTGCTTCTGTTGGGTCAAAGAGCGTTACTGACGTGATACTAATTCCAATAAATGTGTCCAGTTTTCTATACGGAAAGGATGTTTTATCCAATGCTATGTCATGTCAGGTCATCAAACAGGTGTCATTTTTGTTTTGCAATTCCAGTTGTTTGTTGATTATTGCTTCCTGGTCCACTATAAAAGCTGCTAAACCACCAACTTCGTTATAAACATTGGATCTGCGAAGTATGTTCTGGGACTTGCGGTCAGCAAGTATGTTGAATCTCCTGTGCCCCGGCCAGAATAAGTGAAAGCAGACCTTCCTCTATTCTTGTAAATACGACTCTTCATGTGGCATCACAGGAAAAGTCGATTGGAGTTAAATCAGGCGATCGTAGATACCCTGGCCTATCCATCTTCCCCCGAATGTTTGGTCGAGATGATCTTCGACAGCAGTGCACAAGTGATTTTGGTTTGCTTATGGCGCTGTGTGTTTCCGAGCACGGGTTGCTATTTAAAATGTTATCTGCTCGGTTCTCTCTACAAGCCCTGAATAGCAATAAATGAAAAATTAAACCATAATTTAAGCAATTAACTAAACGACTACAATGAAACCAAAGTACATTATCTCTGATCCTCCTACATTTAATTGCTAATTTTTATTATAAAGAAAAACTAAATAATTTTCTGTAATAGGTTTACTTTTATTAAAGCAAATATATCATTTCTTGAACTAAATCGATCGCTTCCAATGCTTAATGAAAGATCCACAGAAATCTTCGTAAATAGTTTAGGTATTCAGCAAGAAATTTTGAGTTTTCAGCAAAATTCAAATCAAATAATTTCAATTTTTTTTTAATGTGTATCAATGCAAGACATTGATTTATAAGGAAGACGTTTGTAAGAATTCCACCGTTTCAACTAACCGTTAAATGGATCGGGGAAAACAAACAATCAATTATTGTCAGTGAGACTAAAATTTGCTTTTTCAATTGAGAATTGATACATTATTTCTAATTATTGTATCCTTTGGATTTTAAGAGAATGATATATTCTTAAAAAGAAAAAAAAAAGTTTTGTATTTAATTGATAGAAAAACTTGAATTTCATCGAAGCACAGAAGTATGTTCGAAGTACTTTTAAGAAACTCAAGACGAAGAAATATCTCAAAAGGATTTCTAGGCGACCATTTCATTCTGTAGTTACTAATGTTGGAAGAAACAAAAAGGTAACTTTCAGAATAAACTAAAAGAATAAGAAACATTAAACAGGAATTTTGGAATGTGTCCATTTTTCATTTTGCGCAAAACTCCTTCGAATCCTGAAGTCAAGAATTAAACATTTTATTGCTGACTGTTTTAAAATGCTTCGTGTATTTTTTGTAGTAAAATTCATCATTTATTAATGTCTTTAATTTAAAACATAAGAGAAATCATTTGATCTTTCATTTCTAAACATGTTACATCCTGCTTGACAAGATTAAGTCCATTGATGGCTTCTCTAAATTAGCTTCAACTGAGAAACTGTAAAATTCTATTTGTAAGATCGAAAGGGTTAATGATTTTGTAGTACGCAATGTTGTATCTTGTTCATTTCTTGTAAAATTTCAAAATATCTTAAACAGAAGAAAGTGCTGCGATTGGAAACAGTTTCTCAAAAGAGGTAAACAAAATTCAGAGGTGATATTTCCATTTTTTTTTTATTATCTTAAACTATTAGAATAAAATAAGTAAGACTCAGAAAAACCATTTTAATCAAAATCTTTTTTAATTATTTCTTTAAAAGAAATAAGCTTGTTCTTTCAGAACATTCTTGAACATTCTGGTTAATACAACTTTAAACACTCCTATTTAAAATAAAAATAAAAAATAATAATTTATGTTTTATATTGTTTCCTCCTGAAATTTGAGAATCTTCTATTGAAATTATTACATTTATCGAGTTTAATAACTATTTATGGCGATGAGAACGAATGTTTGGAAATAATGACATCGCTTTTCTTTTATCAATTGTTTTCTGTACATTTAACTAAAGGATATTTAGAAGATCCTTTGAAAAATAAAGTAAACTCTTTATTAAAGTTGAATGGAAGCCTCTAATCTTAAAGAATATCTTAAATTGTTATGTTCCCAAAGATACTCTAACATGCGAACGTGAACTTTGTTCTGAAGTGTTGTCTTAGTGAAATGTTGAAGCGTTGTTTAACAATGATACTGAAATACAACATTTCTAAACTCAGTTACGAAAACAATTTCTATCTTTGAAGTTATTTAGTTTCAACATACGAGAAGAGAGCTTTTACTAATAGTGACGTCAACTACTAAAGATAGCAGCAAAATAGAAAGGAAAACGATAGGAGATAGAAAATTACATTTGAAAATATATAAAAAGCAAAACAACAACAACAACAGCAGAATTGAATTGAATCCAACCAATGAACACTTCATCTGGTGCATTAACAGAACCTCGAAAGGCTTTTCCTATTTCTTGCTTTCTATTAGGTAAACTGTAGAATTGTTTCACTATTTTTTTAAAGTTACAGAAATAGGGTTTTTTTCAATTGTGGTCCAAATATGAACTACTAATAGTCGATTTTTTTTTAAATGTGAAAAAATTCTGAGACAATTAAATTACATGTTTCCAAAGTCACAAGTATAAACGTCCTTTTTAGCCCCTGCACAATCACTGTGAGCCTCATAGAAGACTGAATACATTTGACCATGGATTCCCTCCCTTGTAAAATTTCTGGGTCGCTATCATCTTCAAGTTTTTAAACTTTCTTTTATCCTTTCGAATAATGTTTTGGAGTATTTGTGGGCATTCTGAAAAGAAAAAATCGTAGATCAATTGGTTTTTTTCTTCAAATTAAAAAAAAAAGGAGTAAATATAGACTAGCCCATACTTAGACCTTCTTCTGGTAGTCTATATTACCATTTATCCATTTGGTAAAAAACATTAAGATCGGTTTCTATGATAGATTATCAGGTGGTTCTATGCAATAAATAACTAGAACACGTTTATAATGTCAGTAATGTCATGCATTTTACAAATCTGCTTTTGATTTAAAAGCATTTGAGTAAGAAAATAACAAAATGTAGCTGCGAAATGTTTCAATGTCATGGTTGTTTGACACTTTATCACCATCTTGACTTCAGGTGATCAACTGTTCCATTCATGTCTCTTCGTTACTCAAGACATATTTTCACTTTATTTCCACTGCGCGGCAGAACCTCCCATACCCGAATACTTCAATTAGCCCTAACCTCTATCTCCTCAACTAACAAAATCAGAATCACGAAACATTTTTCATCAAATTTCTTCCCATAAAATTCATCCTTTTGGAATGACTTGATCTTAGGAGCTTCTCCATTTTGTTTCAGCGTTATCTGCAAAACTATTGAAAATTAAATAAAATTCAGCATTTTCGCTTTCAGTTTTGTAAGAGGATTGTATTCAATCGTGTAGATATGTGGCAATTAATGTAGTTCTTTAATTTAATATTGAGTTTAAATTATAATATATTTATTTTAATCTTTTAAAGGTAACCACAGAAATTAACGATTGTAATGTGCGTTTTTCTATGTTCTACATAGATGTAGAAAAGTAAGAGTTTCATTACGAGGGAGTTTAGATTCCCAGAGATCCTCGATCAATGCGAGTTTAAGACAAAAGGTTATTCCGCCGCGCGCCCGCCTTTAACCCCCGAGTAGGAAACCCGGTACCCATTTGATAGAGGACTGGGTGAACCTACGGGGTAACAACCATAGAAAAATGGCCAATCTCTGCCGGAATCCAGCTCTTAAGCCACTGGACCCATAACATGGATCTACGCCACGTTTACTCTTGAAATATCTGTACATCAAGTTTTTATTAGTTTTCAAATATTAAATAGAAATTCAGTTTTTGATTTGATTCACATTTAGTACCCATTTTTATTTTTTTTAGGATATATATTTACAAGATCTTTAAAAAATATGAAGCTGTAAGTTTTAGCTTAAATAATTCAAATTTTAAGTTTGCAATATTTTTTATTACAAGGAATAATAAATGCCGATTATTGTATAATTAATTCGAAGATAACTAATTTAATTATAAGATTGATGGATGTATTTTAGCCACTAGCTGGCAATAGCGCTGTATTCGGTTAAATGTCTATACACAAATATAAGGAATGCTTCATGTGGAGACCAAAATATTATTTATCAAATTACTTCAAAAGTGATTAAAAAAAAGAATAATGTTCAAATAGCATCACAATACCTGTCCTGGAAAACTGTAAACTATAGAAATATATCATCCTAATTCTCAATTGATACAGGGGTATTCGTTAATCTCTGAACAAACAACATTGATGGAATACGTTGAGAAATAGGAATATATCTCATTCTTAATTTAACATCTGTTTTACGAATATTTCAAACTGATGTTTATAATTACTATTATTTTAGTCTAGGATTTAAAGTTTTTGCTTTGATTCTGTTTTTCTACATCTGCGATTCCAATATATTTTTCTCTTTTTAAAATCTCACTAGAAAAATATTTTATAGATAAATCATTAAGAACTATTCTATTACTTGTAGAGTTAAATTCTATTATGCTTTAAACAGTACTTATATTTACTTTTATAAAAAATATTTACACATATGACGGAAATTGGTAACGAAACGATATTTCATATACCGTATATGCTCCAATAAACGCTGAGGCGTATCTCAATCACGCCTCTCTAATAAGCGCCGGTCTCTAATAAGCGCCGGGCTGCAGAGGGGACACGGCCAAATAGTAGCCGGTCTCTAACAGTAGCCGGGTCTTTGATATTTGCCTACCGGTACTTGTGTAAGCGTCCGTATCTTTATAGCCGTGCATACGGTACATTGCCTTACAAAATGCCGCCGAAACGGTCATCTGACATTGCCTTTAAGATTCGCGTGGTGGAATACGCTAAAGAAACTTCCGGTGAGGCGGCCGCCCGTCATTGCGGATTCGGACGATGAATAGCAGCGAAAGTTTCAGAAAGACATTGCCATTTATCTTTAACAGTCTTTTGTAGCATGTGAAATTCAAATAAAGTAGCTGTTTGTAATATTAACTGTTTATAATATTTATATGTAAAATTATTGCGTTCTGGAGGTTTTTGTTAATAATGGCCGGCCTCTAATAGCAGCCGGTCACTATTAAGCGCCGGGAGCCGAGGCTAGTTTTGCAAATAAACGCCGGGGGCCTCTATTGGAGCACATACGGTATTTGCTTTTCAATTAAATATTTATTCTAATAATGAATTCAAAGAAAAATCTGTATTCCAGGGACAAGTTAATTTAGCTAACCGAAATTCTTAATTTATCCTTGATTTCTTTATTTTTTTTTCCTTTAACTGTTTTCTGTCAGTAACATTAATTGAATGCAATTTGAAAAAATAGAAGGTGAACTAACGGAAACGAACACTGGAATGGCGTTGATGAAGCCCACTTTACTCACAAAATAAATCTGATATTTCAACTGTAGACAAGAATTATAATAGCAAATGATATTTTTCTAAACGGTTTACATCATGCGACAAAAAAAATTCATCATTACGAGTAAAATAAAAAATATGGGAAATATATTACTTAATAATTAACTTAAAAAATCAGAATTCTCAGGAAGTCACTCTTCAAGAAGGACAACAATGACTTGCAACTTTAATCCACCTTCCATTTTTCACTGAACTTGGTTCATAAAAGCGTAATAAATACTGACAATGTTGATAGTCCTTCTACAGAAAAGGCAAGAAAAGAAACAAAGCTTAATTATAGTAATAATTTTGGCAAGGGTCTCAACTATTTCTCAACTGTCCAAATTCATCACTGCCAGGATGGCATTAACTGTGCGTCACATGAAATGACATTAATATACATTGTCGCGGCAGCGTCGGACGATTCCAATTACGCCAGACTTAACATTATTATGGAAGCTCTGGGGAAATGTCAGCCAACACTGAACTGAAATTAGAAAAGGTTGGTTTGTAGAAGACGGCGCCATAATGGCAGCGTTGATTAGGCTAAATTGGAACGGATTAGAAACTCATTTAATTTTTATGGAAACAAACGGAACTCACGGCCAGCAGATGGTTTATGTTGATTAAAACAGTAATCATATTTACGTAATAACGAAATCACGGCAGAGCTGAAGAGGGAGACGGAGAACAAAATGTCGGCGTTCCTCTCTTCTAATTCCTATTTGAGATGCACAAATCCTTCGCTAATTTTAAATTATCTTGTTTGCATTTAGATCTCGTTTGGGATTTTAAATATAGGCTGTATATAATATTTAGATATACATGTAATATTTAGAAAACCCCAAATTAGATCTAACTGCAGACAATTTTTTTTGGTCTAAAAAAAGTACTTTTTTAATTAATTGAAAGTTAAAATTAATTTAAACAGTTCAAATCTTAGGTGATTGAGATACGCTAACATTAATAGAATAGAATATGTCATTGGATAGAATCTATAATTGGTGCACGTTTCAAATACATATGTTCTTTGGTTTTGTAAGAACTGTAAAATTAAAAACATATGTCTAAAACAAAAGTATTCAGTGGAATATTTATAAATAATTCTAAATATTCGTATTGTTTCACATAATATAATAATGTTTGACATACATGTCGTAAATTTATTACAATCGTAACAATAAACAAAATTATATGATATTTTCTTTAAAGTTTAAAGTTAGTAGCTAAAGAGACCTAATAGGAAGTTACTCTTCAATTCATCTGATGATAACGTTTTTAGGCAATGTAACTTTTTTAGCTCTAACAAAACTTGAGAACATAGAAAGTAGCAGCCAGTGATGTTCTATCCATTGGTTAAAATTTGCCGAATTTCAGTCGCGAAGCAGTTTGAATTGTTGAAACTTTGAAGTAAATAAAGTTTTTCTCCTGATCTTCTAAAAAGAAACTATTTAGAAACGAAATATTTTTTTTTTTTTTTTTTTATTTGTAGTATAAAATACAACCCATGCTCCATCACTGTATTACATGGGTATACAATTAAGATTAATCAAAATACAAGTTCATAGTCTACAAATCCTTTAAATATCCAAAAGACATAACCATGAAACATTTGAAAATGTAAAACAAAATATCGAATTATTATTGTGATAACAAAAGAAAATAGGGTATCAAGACATTATACAAATGGCTAATACAAAACAATCTAATAATTTAATTATGGATCTTGAATTTCTTTTAATTTTTGTGAAATTACTTTAATGAATACAGTCAATTTTTCAAATCTCTGATTACTACTTGTAAGAAAGCTAATATCTTCACAATTTGGTATTTGTAATTCTCTTTTCAATTTTGTTCTTTCTTGGTTAAAGAGTTTACATTTAAAGAGGAGGTGTTCAGGATTTTGATTTTCGTTTGTTCCACATAGACAAAGTGCATTATTTTTAATATTAAATCTCACAAGATATTCATTAAAACCACCATGCCCAGTTAAGAATTGGGTTGTAAAAAAGTCGATTGTTATTCGATTTAGCTTTAATCTTTGGTAAACCGAAGGAAAAAACTGTTTAGTTAGTTTTCCTTTTAATGATTCTCTATATAGTGAATCTGTATATATTTATTTCTAATTTCGCTTCTCATATAACATCTTGGAATTATATTATAACTTATTTTATTTAGATTTGTAGCTTCTTTTGCCAATTTATCCGCGGTTTCATTTCCTTCAATTCCTACATGTGCTTTAACCCATTTAAGTGTTATTTTTATTTGTCGTTTGTCTTTTATATTCTGAATATTAGTTTGAATTTGATATACTAGTTTATTTTTGTGTTTCCATTTCTGTATCGCTTTTAGTGAAGCTTGTGAGTCCGAATAAATTTCGACATCCTTAGTAATTTCCTTAGAATTTTTTATATATTCCAAGGCCTTACTGATTGCAAATAGTTCGGCTTGGAAAACTGAGCATTGATCAGCCAGTCTAAATTTGGTGTCAAAGATATATTTGTTATCTTTATAAATTACATATGCTGCTCCTGTTTTATTGTCAATTTTGCTACCGTCAGTGAAGCATTGTGTAACATTTGTTGAGATTGTATTGTCTCGTTGATCATCTTCAAATATAACTTTAAAATTCCTTTTCCTACTTGGATATATTGTCTCTTTAATAGTGATTGGTTGTTCTATTTTTATAGTCTGTTGATTATTTGATTTATAACGTCCATCTTTAAGTGTTTGTCTGAATTCACCAATTTCTTTAAGTCTGAGTTCAATGGGGGGAATTCCCGCTATGACGTGTAGTGCCTCATGAGATACTGTTCGATAAGCTCTAGTTAATCTTAATAAGAAATTTCTTTGTATTGTCCTAAGCTTGTTAATAATTTTCTGTTTGTTCAAAACTTCAATCCATATACTACAGTTGTATGAAATCGTTGGTTCAATTATCATTTTATATATACTATGTAAAGCGTTAAATTTTATTCCCCATACATTTTGTGCGAACCAGGACATCAATTTTAGAATCTTATCACATTTCTTTTCTAAAGCAGTTATTTGTTGGTTCCGTGTTAATTTATTATCAATAATTATTCCCAAGTGTTTTATTTCTGTCACAATATTTAATCTTTTGTCATTTATCTGTAGATCTATTGGTTCATCTTTTTTCTTTGGGTACATTATCATTATCATGGACTTATTCGTATTAAACTTCAGTTTGTTATTTTCTCCCCATCTTTCTATGATTTTTAATATATTTTTGCAATAATTTTCAGTGTTTTTTAATGTTTTCCCATTTACTACAACAATAAGATCGTCAGCGAATGCAATTCCCTCCGAATGATCAGTGTCTAAATCTTTTAATAAGTCGTTGAATAAAATGTTCCATAGATAAGGAGAGCAGACTGAGCCCTGTGGACAACCTCTTTCTAAACTTTTTGTAGCTGTATCGGTACCAATGTTCAGTGTGGCTTTTCTCTCCGTTAAGAAGTCTTTGATCCACATGTAAATATTTAGTGGACAATTCACTTTTTGTAATCTAAAAAGAATCATAGGCCACCATGTGTTGTCAAAGGCTCCTTTGATGTCAAAGGACATAATTATAGATCTATTGTTGTTCATTTTGTTATGAGCATCTTCCGTTGATTTTTGTTCTGAGAATCCATATTGGTTTTTGTGTAAAATCTCTTTACTGTTTAGGAACCATATCAACCTTTTCATAATGGCTTTTTCTAAACATTTACCTAAAATTGGTAACAGACTAATGCCCCTATAATCGGAAGCAGTTCTGTATTGACTTGAATTGTTTTTTGGGATGAGTAACATATCTGCATGTTTCCATTCTGTTAGCATCTTGCCATATTTCAGACATTTGTTAAATAAGTCTGTTATTATATTTTTGTCTAATTTAAAAATAAATTTTATGATATCTCCAGTAATACTGTCTCTCCCTGGAGCCTTCTTTATGTCTAACTCATTTATTACATGTTCGATTTCTGCTGTTGTGAAGGGTACGTCATTTTCTAAATTGTTATGAGTTTTTAGGAAATTTCTGATGCTCTTCTGATAGTCGTTTTCATCATTTTGTTGATCTCTAGGGAACATTTCATTCATTATTGTGGTGATTGTTTCTTCATTTGATCTGGTCCATGTACCATCTTGTAATTTTATCGCTTCCATAATATTGCTGTTTCTATATAATTTACTTTTACATATTTTAATTACTTTCCAAAGGTCTTGGTTATTCAAACCATTACAGTAGTCCCTCCATGAATTAGTTTTTGCCTCTTCTATTAATTTCATATATTTCTGTCTGATTTCCAAGTATTTTCCATATAATATATTTCTAGTTTCTTCATGTTTTGTTCTTTGGAATCTTCTTCTAGCTGCATTATTTTTTTTCCGATATATTTCAATTTCCAAATTCCACCAGGGTACAGTTTTCTTGTAATATTTAATTTTTGGAATAGTATCGTTTGTTATATACTTAACTGTTTTATTAAATAAATGAACAAATTTTTCAATGTTATATTTTGAATTACAGAGTTTTAAATTATTCCATAAGATTTTTGACTGCTCTTTATATAAGGTTTTAAATTTTTTCCAATTTGCTTTTTTTGTATTATATATTTTGTTTCCTAAAATAGAGGGTATCTCATCCGTGCCATTGTTATTTTGGAAAAATATCATATTATGATCAGATAGTGTGTCATCTTCTAAGACCTTCCAATTTGTTATATTATGTAAATTATTAAAGGAGGTAACTGTGAGATCGATTCAGCTATTACCAATACTAGATTCATAAGTAGGTCTTCACAATTCATTAACAATTATTAAATTTTGATGGGCACAAAATTCAGAGAACAATCTACCTCTTTTATTTGTTATAGTATTACCCCATAAATTGGACTTAGCATTAGAATCCAATCCCCAGATAAGATTTAAAGATTTCTTGCTTTCTAAATAAAGTTGCATGTTTCTTAAATCTACGTTTATATCAGAGTCAGGTTCAAAGTAAGATGAAACAATATTAATATTTCTACCATTATACTTCCCATCGAAAATAGTTGTTTTATAAGAAGAGAACTGTGTATTTACCATACCTTTAATTTTGTTATTAGTTAAAATGATGCCTGATTTCACACATTCATTTCCTATTGCTAAAATAGTATAGCTGCTGTTTATCCCAACTATTTTACCTTTTTGATAATAAGGTTCTTGTACCAAAATTACATCTAGTTTATACAATTCAGCGAGCCTGTTTACAATTAGGGTCACCGATTTGGATTTGTGTAAACGAAATATTAAACGTTATGATTAAGAATATTCATCTAATGTCTTCAACTTCCAGCTTCTATTTCCTCATTCTCATTCTTTTTGTTACAAATTGCTGTATTTAGCTGTAAAATAATTATACATAGTATTTTGTTAGATAAAATCAATGTAAAAAATTCCTTTTTAAAAATCAGAAAAAAAATTCAGTTCTTGATAATTCTCAAGAAGTGAAATCTTCTCAAATCACTTTCTTCTGTTTGAAGACGAATCCAAGGATTATTTTCTGACAAAAAGTTTAATTTTCCAAAGTTGCGACACATAATTATATAAAATATATAATTTACAAAAATATTTGATTTTAAATAAGATTTGGACGATATAAAGTACTATTAGGTTCTTTCAACAGAAATAGAAGCTGTATTTATTCGACAGGTTGTATATTATAGCTTTCAAATGAAATGAAATAGGTTTATGTAATGTTAGGTGGTAAAATAACCTTCCGCTGTGACCTCAGGTGTCGTGTTACGGAACCATAATTACGGTAACTAAAACAAAAGCCAGCATTCAACCTCAGATGTCCTAAGGATCCCAGAATCTTATATATCACATCAGAAAAGTATTTAAAGTCTCACAGGATGTGTGTCGGTATTTTCTATTCTTGTAGCAAACCCTTGAGAAGGGTTGTCTTTAATTTTCAAATCAACCTTAGATGATTTTTAAAACGACAATGTTTGGTCCAAAACTCCGATGTCTATCTTACGTAGATTTTTAAGAATTTTTGTTATTTTGTAACTATTTTGTAGTGTAATAAGAATTTTAGCTTTTTTGAGCCTTCGTCTTGTGCCAAGATGAAGCTGAATGAAAGATTTAACTCTCATTCACCTTTTTTCACCACCTTAATCGATAAGTCAAAAGCCCATTAATGGCTTCTATGTATTTTCTTTCTTTTTTTCACCCGATCCTCTTAACTGCTATGATATTGTCATCCAGAAAAGATGAACCTTCTTATCCTGTGCCAGTAGGACTTCTTAGACAATCGCAAACAATTTTGGAAGTTCTTCAGCACTGATTAACACATTGAGCCTCATTGCCGGATTGCCATGAAAAGCAAAACTGTATTCTCGTACTCCTGGTATTTCTATATCTGGCAAAAGCAAGGAGGGCAAAATTTTTTTCTTGAAAGACTTGGTAAGTCTGTCCAGCTTATTCGGGCTGATAAAATACTCCTGTTCATGAATTTCTGCAGAGCAATCTGTGATTGTCTTTAGAACCAGATATTAAACTGTTTTTTTTTTCAGTTCTACTAGGGAAACGGGGCCTAAAAGGTTTTGTAAATTAATGCTGCTACATCATTTGATCAAAATGCATTTGTGAACTGGATTCTTGACTTAGATGCTTTGAAAAGTTGTGTGTTGCTGATTAGGGATTATTTGCACAACACTCACAGCCTATAAGCATCGAGGATAACATCCCCCTTAGGATGTAGACATAGATGCAATTCCATTGCAGCCGCAGGTAGAGAACTTGCCCTTCTCTTACAAATAAAATCTTATCTTTGCGATTGATTTCATATTCAGTAATTTTGAGTTTAGCCCTAGGAACAACCGTACAAATGATCGTAGTAGTAGATCAACACTGCTCACAAAATTTAGGGGATATTGCGAAGTGAATATAATACACCAAAAAAATGTCATTTGAGTTTATTTATTAAAGAACATCATCAGAGAAGCAAATGACACGAAAATGAAAGTTGTCTGAATATGCAAATGTGATGCAAAACGTTAATTTGTATATTTCTGCATGGACTGGCCTTCACGTTCTCCAGACCTGAATCCCATAGAACACACTTGAGATGCACTAGGAAGACGTGTTGTCAGTCACTAATCACCTCTCATAACACTTCCTCAGTTGGAAGTTGCCCTGGTGCGCGAGTGGCCACAAATCCCACAGAAACTCCAGGACAGTTTGATCCTGTCCATGCCTCATCACTGTCAGACTGTTTTAGCAGCCTCAGGTGACCATACACCCTACTGAACAGTCAATGTGAGACATATTTTTCATGTTTGACATGAAAATATTAACTCCGCCCATGTGTCACATCCTGCTCAATCCCGATAAATGGATTCTGCATCTCATTTGCATATTTTTGTGTCATTTGCTTCTTTGATGATGTCCTTTAATAAATAAACTGAATTGTCTCCGTTTTATGGGTTTCATTTCGCAATATCCTCTAAATTTTGTGATAAGTGTAATTTTCATAGTGAAATCCAAAATTTCGACTATGGTACTTCTACAAGAAGTATTATTCTATTATTCGATAACTAAGGATGCTTCATTCCTTAATGGCGTCCTGGGGAAGGCCATGGGAAACCACCCCAGTATCTTTCCCTTGTAATTCTAGGGAGTCTGCTAGGGGTTCGCCGTCTTGGGAACACTAGCGCTCCCTGGAGCACGGATGCTTCGGCAACGAAGCTCGCACTTCGGTGAGAACCGACCACACACAAGGATGCTTCTTCCATGTTGATTTTTTTGAATTTTAGAAAGTTAAAAAAAATCATCATCAAAGTTGTTGATTATTCAGTAACTGTAAGGCACTCGTTTAAACAATATTTGCACAAGAATTCTTTACATTTTTTTGACGATTGCTTAGGAAAGATAATTCGGAATTTTGGGTGAGTTGCGCCTCCTACCATCGGTAGCAGCTAAATCTCTTTGATGCTTTTCAAGATGAAATTAAGTGAATGTGAGATGAACTTAGGAAGTTTCTGTGGTCGCATTTAAAAATTTCGTGTGGTAAAACATTGTGCGCAAAGGAAGTTCGTTTGTCAAAGTTTGCTTCATGCTTTGCAATGTTTTCTGGATAATATCTTTGTGAGTTAATAATTAATAAAAATAATAAAAAGGATCAAATACACAAAGATTATAAGGATATAATAAACAATAAAGAACTTCATGCCATAAGGATCACTTCCTTCTTCTTCAGATGATACAAAGATAGAAATTAAATATATGAAAGGAAACATAGGCTTGGAATTTAACTATGAAGTTTTGGGTAACAATAAAATAGTCCATTTTAAATTAACTTTGATGTTACAACTTACCGGAGTTAGTTGGTGTTTGATACATATCTGGTTGAATATAATAGCAGCATTGATTGCAACTAATTTAAGGTGTAGTTTAAAAAATGTCCTGATACTTTCTTTTCCATTCAAGGATATAGTAGAGAAAATGTCAACGATTGTCTTATTCATTGAGGTAGCATGAACTTTATCCATTCTGTGTGTATAAATAAATATAAAAAAGGACCAAAATGCACTATTTTATTGTTATCCAAAACTTCATTGTTAAATTCCAAGCCAATGTTTTCCTTTTCATATATTTAATTTCTATCTTTGTATCATCTGAAGAAGAAGGAAATGATCCTTATGTCATGAAGTTCTTTATTGTTTATTATATCCTTATAATCTTTGTATGTTTGGTCCTTTTTATTAATATTTATTCACACAGAATGGATAAAGTTCATCTTTGTGAGTTCTTGTGGGTGTCTTGAAATAAAAAAAGGCTACTGATTCCTTTTGATTTTTTGTTTACATTTAAAACAAACTATTCAATATTGGAAAAACACAGAAAACTGTAAATTTCCCTTCAACTGAAACTGACTTTCGGTTCAATTTTAAAAAGTTAAACCTTACAATGCTAATTTAGTTATTGCAAATTTAGGTTTTTCTAAATTTCAAATATTTAATTGTTTATTTGAAATGTAGATTCAAAATGTAAATGTAAAATTTTAAATAGCAAAATAATGTATGCTTTTAGACAGTGTCAAAAGCAAAGCGGTCCCATAACAAAATTTTATCGGAAGCGACCACTTTTGACCCCCCAACTTCCGGTCAGGGAGTGGTCCTAGAGGTGTCACAAAAAAAAATTAATTTATTATTAAATTTCAAATATTTCCTTAATAAACCATTTGGGAACTTTATATTATTCCGTGAACCAAGGTAAAAATGAATGAAAATATCTCTGCTACCATTCCGTTTGGGATTACGAACAACCGAAAGATAATAATAATAAACTAAAGGATAAATAGTAAATAAAACCCAGACAAGTAAAGATTAATAACATGAATTTTACTGTAAGGCTAAATGTAAATACACATAGTAAACAATTAAAACAATGGGCTTAAGGCTCACTGAGAAAGCATCAAGTTAACTTAAATGAATATAAAAGAAGTTTAACGTGCCCGAATAATTCAAGAAAAATATCAATCGAAAGGCACAAAGCTAAAGTTAAGATTCGCACTTCGAGTTGTCATCGGGAAGAGACTGGGACGGACCGTTTCCCCCCTTTTTTAATTTATGGTTAGGATTTCTTCGGTGGGAGATCCCATTCTTGGGTGCGAGAGTCAGGATACTAACACCGTGCGCACTTTCTGGGTTGTCATCGGAGGAGTTTGGCTGGCTGAGGAGTCCCAATGAGGACGAAACGGTCCGTCCCAGTCTCTTCCCGATGACAACTCGAAGTGCGAATCCTAACTTTAGCTTTGTGCCTTTCGATTGATATTTTTCTTAAATGAATATAGAAAGTATATTCTCGAAAGTCTTTCTTTGTGAAAATGTTCAAGATAAAATTAAGTGTCAATTAAACGAAAAAACTTCAAAAGTCAGAAGTAGTGTTGATTGAACGTACAGTTTAACACTTATTAGAAATGAAGAAGATATTTGCTAGCAAAATGTATTCTTAACAAAACGAATAGGCCTATTCAAACTGTCACTTACGCATTTCTCCAACGTCTACGCTGCACCAAAAGTTCTTAGTTTAGTAGCACATGTTTCGAAGCATTTATCAATGGTTGATATGCTCACAACAGTGGCGATAATACTACAAACACACTGCCGAAGCGACGCACAAACATATCCCGCGGTAATCACGAGTTTACGGACGGCGATGCGGTCAGCTGGGATCCTTGCCCATCGGTGACTCGCCTATCCATGCCTTGACTTTGTCTTCCCAAAACGAACTTCTGAATTAGCTCGGACACTTCTTGAGGTCGGCACTTTACATGAAGCATATTTGGTGACTTCTTTGCGGCGTTAATGAAACGGTGATTCTGGGAGTACATGATTTTTGTGGTGCCAGTATTCTTTCACGTTGGCTACGACTGAACTTCGTTCGGTTGTCAGCGCCTAAAAGTCCATATCGTAAGTACACGGTAAAACACTATCGGAGTTTCGTATCCGTCACCGTATCTCTCTTATGTCACCAATCTTAGTCCTTATTCATAGCAAAAAGGCAAAAATTAAAAGGAAAGGGTAAAAATAAAAATAGTTCAAATGATTGTGGAGACTACATTTTGTTCGACTTAACGGCTTAACTACTCCGAAACCAACTCATTTATTTTTCTGGAAAGATAAAATAATTGAAAAGAATAGCTGATTACGTCACCAAAACACACAAAATTAACCAATAATGGGACAGGCGACGAAGAGGCGGGAAAGCCGCGAAGGAGGGGGTGATTGACAGGCCCAAAGACAAAGTAAAATAAAACAGAGGAAGTTCTCAGATAAACAGAGCGGCAAAGAGAAACAAGAGGGCAGGTGGTGGTATCAGGCCGTCTTTTAATTTTCCAGACCAGATGTAGCCCTTTGACCCAAGGTCACTGGGGTCGGTCGTTTCCTCATGTTTAGAGGGGGTGACCCTTGACCCGTGTCTCGGGGTAGATGGGTGGTCCACGGAGTGTCGCCCTGCCGTCTGCAAATTGTTTAGGGTTTGGGGCCGATGAGGTCTGGAACAAGGGGAATTTAGGGGAATTCTCTCGTCGTTTTGAAGTTGGAAAACACAAACTAAAGAAATTTCAATTAGTTCAGTAAAGTAATAATATTGGTTGAAATTCACAGGATAAAAGAGGTGGGGGCGAATATATGAATAAAGATAAAATAAGGGATAAAAGTGGCACGGTTAATTATATAAGAATGAAAATATACCGTGACAGAGGTCTGATTTTTTTTTATGTGGTCACCTACTTTTTGATGCTGAACACAATGGTGAAGGGTTCATTCTAATATGTTTAACCGTTTGTCCACTAGAGTGTCATATCTAGCAAGTATACCATTTTTTTACCCCAACATTCGGTCAGGGAGTGGTCTTACAGGTCTAATTTTTTGGACGTGGTCACCTACTTTTTGATGCTGAACACAATGGTAAAGGTTTCGGTCCCCTATGTTTTACAGGCAAGCCGTAACCTAGAGGCCGCTAACGTATGTCACACTCTGTAATGGCCAAACGGTTAGAGATATTAAAATGAAACCTTCACCATTGTGTTTAGCATCAAAAAGTAGGTGACCACCTCCAAAAAAATTAGACATATAGGACCACTCCGTGACCCCCCAAGGCGTTTTCTTTCTTTTAGGACGCCTTTAAAACAAAGAAAACGCTTTGGGGGGGTCAGGGAGTGGTTGTAGACGTCTGATTTTTTTATACGTCGTCACTTGATGGTGACGACGTCGTCGAACACAATGGTGAAGGTTTCATTCTAATACCTCTAACCGTTTGGCCGCTACAGAGTGTGACATCCTGCAAGCTTACCACTTTTCTGTGTGACACACAGCAAGCATAATACCTAGAGCGGTTCCCTGTTCTTTTTACAGGCAAACTGTAACAAAGGGGCCGCTAAAAAGGAATTAATTATTGTTTTTCTTTCACAGCAGCTGCTGAATTTTGTTTAGTTACTTTTATTATGTCTCCATTAAATCTTTTTAGAGAAGCCGTTTTTTGTTGTTTTGTTATAATTTTGAATTCTCAATCTTTATTATCTGGATATATTTATATTATTTTTGTTGGTTTTCTTTGCTACACCAGAATTCATCTACACTGCCGTCAAATGTGTTTTTTATTTTTACTATTTGTATAATGTCTTTATTTATCTCTCACCAATGTGTATTTTTAAAATGTTATCTTTGCACATTGAAATCGATTTTAACAGATCACAAAGAAATGCAAATATTAATTTGTTTGAATCTTATTAATTATTGATGTTTGGATGAAATGGAAACGACTTTTTCAAAGTCAATAATTACATTTCCTTTTCTATCTAAAAAATGGTCGATTTGCTGTTAAGAAAACACGTTTGATCTAAATAAAGATTTGCATTCAGAGCAAATAAACCTAGCAGCTTATTTACTAACCTGATTTCTGAGATGCTAGAGCATGTTGATGTCTTCAAGGTCTGCCTGAGACCATTTACCAATTGCACGACGCCTGCCCCTCCACAGACCACCATGAACTGACAGTAGGAACTGACCCAAACGCACAACCAACGTCTCTTCCTCTCTATACCTTTTCTATTGCCGCCCACAGTGGCTACTCTAGCTCTGATTTCTTCACGTTCAGCAAGTCACACCGGGCTGTAATTGTAATCATCTCACCCTTGTACCATAAAATATTTGAAAAATTAATATGCCTTTGACAGCTCTTTCGCAGTGTTGCGCTTTTAATGACCAGCAGTGTATAATAAAACAATTGGAGATATTCCTGAACTTACACTTGGAAGCTTGAGATGAATTTGGATAGACGATTAAGACAGACAAAATGCCATCATTTCGCAGATGTATTTTCTTATTATGATTTTACAGTAAATTTCCTAAGAACAACAAATCTATCAGTTCCTTAAAGCTCGACATGTTCCCAGTGAATTGTAGATTGGGTGGGATGTATAATTTACTGATTCAATAAAATGAATTTCTTAATTTATTAACACTATTAAATTTGGAAATTAATACTAATTTACAAATCACTGTTAACATGTGGTGCATCTATGTTAAGGATTAATGATAATGATTATATTTACACAATAAATTGCTCCTTATGATCTATTAATTATTTAATAGATTTTTGGGAATAGAATTGCTTTTTATTTAAATTTCATTTTATAATTTTGATGACTTGTTGGCAAATCGATCATTTACATGAGAAAATTCTTCTTTTGAGAACGTTTGAAGTAACAGAATTAAAATTCTTTTTACGTTCAGTTCATGAAGATGATAAATCTTTAGACTGTTATTAATTCATTTTATGTTTATTTTTATTTATCATCTATTTGAAGACGCTTCAACTTAAATACCACAAAGAAGAAGTTCCCCTTTTCATAACGATTATTGCTAAAGAGTGGCTGAATAATGAGATGATAGAATATTTCCATGATTATGACTTTTTAAATATAATAGTTGTAGTAACAGGATACCATAATTTAAATCGGTGACGTTTGAGTTAGGAATTAGTTTTTGAAATAATTGTGTAAAAGAGAATGAATCAAATAGTAACAAAATAATCGAAATAAATTATAAATACAATGGTAATGGATATCAAAATATAACATTAGGAATTCTTGTTAGCATATCTAGAAAGACATCTAAATGGTTGTAATTATTATGTGTAAAGAAAAATAAATGTATGGATATGCACGGAAATGCATAAAAGAGGTTTTTTTCACAATATTTTTGTATCAATTACCTTTTTAATATTTTGTTATAATGTCTTGAGATGTTCACTGAAGGATGGGAAACACCGATTCCATCTTATTTCGCTGTTCACTTTTTTTACTATTTTTCAATGTTTTGAAATCTCCAACTGATCGAAATGTTTATCAATAATTTTTTTGATTACTTTTTCAAGAGTCAACTTGGTTTAGAAATTTTTTCTTATACGAGCATATTATAAAGGCTTTTTTTAATTGGCAACAGTAAATTATATACTAATGTGCTTTTATTGGTTGGAGGATTTTAAATAAGAATTTGATAAACAGTTTCCTTGTTTCATTTGGAATTTCGATTTAAGATTTAAAAAATTAGTTTAATTATTTTGTTTTATTTGAATTCAGGACATTTTCAGTTGAAAAATGAATCTAGGAATGCTTTACAGACGAAGGCTTTTTATTTTTTTTATTTTAAAAGGGGATATTTGTATTTTGTGAACGTAAAAATGTAAGATTGAGAAGGCCAATATATAATTGAATTTTAACGTGTGTAAAAGTTGTAGAATTCTTACAGATACAGGACCAACACACACATTCTAATTCTAAAAAAATTTATTTACGTAGGTTGTTTTTGTCTTTTGCTTCTGTTAGTTGTAAACGGCTAACCAGCCTAGCCGAAACTGGTTGTTCTTACTTTTAATGTGTATAAAGCTTTTTTAGAATTAGTATCTGTGCGTTGACCTTACATTTTTAAGAATTCTACAATTTTTACACACGATAAATTTTAATTCTATAAATGTACGAATGTAAGGAAAGAGTAAGAATTTTTAGAGTTGTTGAGAATTAAGATAAATGAATATTAAAATGAGTATATTGTTACCAAAAAAAAAATCAAATCAAAAGAACAAAATTGATCTGTTATTAAAATACTTATCTATGATAACTTGGATCAGAGGCTGAGCAATGGACGATCCCAATTGTGTAATGAAAAAAAAAAGTTTTCAGCTAATTGAAATTAAATTAAAGGATTTATTTAAGCTTCTGAATGTAAATCATATATTTTAGTTTAATATGCTACAATTCTGTTTAAGTTGTAAGAATACATTAGTTTACCTTTAAACTAATTCTTCATTTCTCCAATATTTAATTTTCATTCAACACCTAATAATTTATTTACGCAATAACTGATCAATACGTTATTTTTATTCTAATAAAGTAGTTGATTGTTAGTGAGCGAATGAAAAAAAAATGTTCAGTTATTTTTTTAAATTGAATGCAAAATTTCACTGATATAATACACTCATGGACAAAAGAAGGAGTCGTCAAAATGAAACGAAAATTTACATACGTAATGACTACTTTGATATAAGTAAATGATAAGAAAATCAAAGAAAAAGGATAATTTATTTCAGAGAAAAAGGCAAAAGAACGGAGGAGTTAATACTCCGTTGGACCCCCTCTAGCGCGAATGCACGATGCGATACGATCCGGCATTGAGTCATACAAGTTCTGTATGATGTCTTGAGACATTTCGTTCCATATTTGCTGTAACCTTGCCTCTAGTTCGTTCAAACTCGTGGGATGCCCAACTCGTCGTCCCAAATGATCCCAGATATGCTCGATTGGAGACAAATCTGGGGATCGGGCAGGCCAAGGAAGGGTAGTAACAGTGCGGAGACAGTCTTGTGACACCCTTGCCGTATGAGGCCGAGCATTGTCTTGTTGAAAAATGGCTCCTGGGAGCCGTTGCATGAGTGGCAACACATGTGGTTGCAGGATTTCATGAACATACCGCTGGGCTGTCATGGTGCCACGGAACAATACTAGGGGTGACCGTGTATTGTAGGCAATGGCACCCCATACCATCACACCAGCTGTGGGAGCAGTGTGTCGCTGTACAGCAAAGGCAGGATTGAAGCGTTCACCATGGGCTCTCCACACACGAACACGATTGTCATCACTGCCGAGATTGAATCTGGATTCGTCGCTAAAGACGATCTGGTTCCATTCCGCTGCAGTCCAGTTTCCTCGTGCGCGGCAAAACTCCAAACGGAGGCGTCGATGGGTGGGCGTCAAGGGCAGCACACGTAATGGGCGCCGCGATACCAACTGTCCTTCAGCCAGGCGCCTTCGTATGGTTCGAGAAGACACAGCGGCCCCTAGTGAAGGTGCTACCTGTGCCTGGATGTCGGCCGATGAAGCAGTTGGCTGTACGCGTGCATTTCTGACTATGTGGCGGTCTTCTCGACGACTGGTCTGTCGAGGGCGTCCTGAGCCTGGTCTTCGTGTACATGACATCTCTCGGGTCCACTGGTCACAACACCTCCTCACAACACAATCAGAGCGGCCTAATTGACGAGCTACTCGCCTAGCTGACCACCCAGCTTCCATCATCCCGACAATTCTCCCTCTCTCAAACTGCGACAACTGCGTATACTGTCTTCGAACACGGCGTAATGGCATGTGTACCTCAGCTCTTCCTTTGTAAATGATTCAGCACACTCAAACAAGCTTTGGTTACCTGTTTTATACTCCACAGAGTACGATGTTCAACGCCCTCTACCGGCTATACGTAATGCGCAATCACGCTGCATTTCTAATCATTTGCATATCTCCCCGACATGTACCTTCATTGCAAGTTTCGTTACGATCCCGCAATTATTTCTTGGTGCGCTAATTTTTTTGTCCATGAGTATATAAGTGAAACCTAAATCTGAAATGCATTTTTAACTCCTGCTGTAAACCTGTCTATTTGAAATAATATTTGTAGGGGAAAACTGATTCTCTGGCGACAGAGACTTGGTATTCAAATGCTTTGAATGAAAGATTTAAGTCTGATTTTTAACATCAAAGAATAGTAACAAAGACTCAATGTCATAATGAAATCACAGATCAATTATATTTTCCCTCGTGTTATCAAAAGGTCTACAGCATTTTTGCGAATATAATAAAAGGTATTTTCTTATGAAAGTCGAAAAAAAAGACATGTTTCCGTAGATCTCTTTTATTCTGCTGCTCTTCTTCAGAAAAGGGAAGGACTTTAAAAGTGAAGGACCTTCTAGTAATTGGCTAAAAACTAGGAGTTCATTAAGTACATCCTGAATATCGCGAAACTCAATGCCTATTTCTGAGATGAAAGTAAAATTCATGAAGTACTTCCAAAATATGTATGGATTGGGGGAAGAACATTCCACAGATTTCCAGAGACTGTTTCCATTGATATTCGTTCCTTCCTTTATGTTATTCGATTTTAGAGAAACCTTGATGTGACATAATGAGTAAGCATCGAGGGAATCAGTTCTGCTTTGGAGGGTAGTATTTTTTAATTCTTTTTCTTTTCTATTATTTTTTTTAATTTCTCTCATTAAGATAATGTAGTTTTTTTCAGTTATTTTATGAAAATTATTAGAAAACAAATATACGATTGAAATAAATGAATAAATAATAGTCTCTTTAATTTTTTTTGTAGAACCAAACGTACATCAGTATGAAACTTGACGAAACTTTTTTTAAATGTACCGTATATGCTCCAATAGAGGCCCCCGGCGTTTATTTGCAAAACTGCCTCGGCTCCCGGCGCTTAATAGAGACCGGCTGCTATTAGAGGCCGGCCATTCTTAACAAAAAGCTTCAGAACGCAATATTTTTACACATAACTACCGGCTAATATTACAAACAGCTACTTCATTTTTCGCTTTTTGCTTGCACCTTTGTCCATTTTCGCAGACACAAGATTATCATATTGTTTCTTCTTTTCGGATCACCACCATAATGACGGGCGGCCGCCTCACCGGAAGTTTCTTTCGCGTATTCCACCCCGCGAATCTTAAAGGCAATGTCAAATCACCGTTTCGGCGGTATTTTGTAAGACAATGTACCGTAAGGTATTACGCACGACTATAAAGATAAGGACGCTTACACTAGTACCGGTAGGCAAATATCAAAGACCCGGCTACTATTTGGCCGTGTCCCCTCTGCAGCCCGGCGCTTATAAGAGACCGGCCACAATAAGAGCCTCGGCGTTTATTGGAGCATATACGGTATAATAATAAATATATAGCTGGTTTGAAGTTGTGTAATCGTATTTGATTTTAAACATCGACAATCTAAAATATTTTCACACGTATTAAAACTCCATGCTATCGAATGAAGAAAATTGTTGAAAAACAAAATTCAATCCGTACAACGCTAGGTTATTTGAAAAGTAAAGTCGCGAAAAGACAACAACACTTCATAAAATCCTTTTGAATTCGTTGAACAGAAGATAAACAAAAACATAAAAGGTCCTCTGATCATTAAGTAAACAAGTGAATAGAATTTTGTTATAAAGCATAAATTTAAGGGTTTTCCCTTTTTTTTTTGGTTGAACAGATAGTTTTAGAAGGTTTTTTTGGTTGAACAGATAGTTTTGAAATTTTTTTTTTTTTTTTTTTTTTTTTTTTTTTTTGGGAGGGGGTGACACTATGAGCTACCGCACTGGGTGACACCAACCCTAGTGACGCCTCTGGGGCGACCCATAATAATATAAAAAAAATTAAAAAGAACAATAAAAAAGGAAGTCTGTTAAAAAAATATTAGAAAAAAAATTAAAAAATATTAGGAAAATAAAAAGAAAAAAATCACGTGGACATTGAGATAAAAAGATTAAAAGAAAAAACAAACAAACAAAACGGAACCGACCACCTACAGTATATGCAGGGCCGTTTCTACCATTAGGCAAGACTAGGCGACTGCCAAGGGCGGCAAGATTTTAGGGCGGCCGAAGGACGGATTCCGTTATTTTTTTTTTGGTTATTAAAATAGGATTGCGTTTTTTTGGTTGTTGAATTGAAGATTCTGTTCTTTTTTTTTTTTTTTGGTGGTGGCCGCATTTTTCAGTTCTCGCCTAGGGTGACAGAACACCTAGAAACGGCTCTCAGTATATGAGTGGGAGACCTATGCATCAAGCTCTAGCTGACAGCCGAAATGAGATGATTGCATTTTTTAACATTTAAGCGAATACAATGAAAACAATGCCAAATATCTGGAAATTGGGGGGGGGGGCTAAAAATAACCCATTCCTACAGTGTTTGGGCCTCTGAACAGATGATGAAACCCACCCGTGTGTTGATCCGCCTTTCCTTTCGGGAATTGTTAGTGGAGGACAGACACCGACGGACGGACAGAACAAACGCAATAGCTACAGATTTTGGTCGTTATCACAATAGTTCCCAAATGGGTCGCTAACAATAAATATAAGATGTTTTCACACTTGTGGAATATTTTATTGTTTAAATGAAATTTTTCTCTTTTTTGGATTTTTTAAGAAATTAAAATAATATTTCATTGTTTGATTTGAAAGTTGATTATTTTTTAAGGTTGTAAAGAATAAATCCAAAAACTTTGAAAAGAAGTCATTATTTCTTAAGACCTTTGTTTCATTAAATAAAGGATAATAGCTTGGGATGATATTAAAGAGAGTTTTTAGAAGTGTATCTGTGTTAGAAGCGTCTTTAAGGTTCACTTATTCTTAAAAACAATTGTTCCTTTTTCATTTAAAAATCATTATTTTTTTTATTTTTCCTTTAAACTAATTTTTCTGCAATTGCTTTACCGTATGTCCCTCAATATGTGTTTATATCTAATTTTTTTTTTGTAGGGGAGTATATTGTAGCAAATTTCATGAACCAAATCTTATTAGGTTCGTCTCATTATGTTGAAACTTATTGAAAATTTGGTGAAATATAAATGACATCCTGTTTTTTAGTGATTATGAAAACGTCATCCACGTATCTTTTGTAGAAAAAAAGTATTTTCTTCTCTGTTTTGAAAAATTCAATATATTTTAATGTTATCTTTTTTCTTCCTCAACAGTTTTCTCTTAGCGTTTTGATAATATTATTAATAGTTGAGCCATTGACATTTAGGGATAGATTCCTAATCTGTGATGGTCATCGATTTTCCTTTTTTTATTTCTAATTATTTTAGTTTTAATTTAAGTTGAGAAAAGTTAATTTTTTTATGTAAGTGCTTTATTTATGATACTAAACTAACTGAACTATATCGTTAGAATTTATGTTGCACAGTTGAACATTTACTGTGGTTCCATTTATGTAAAAGGTTGATGGGTTGACAGGAAAAGCGCTCTGATTCAACGTTTGTGAAGAGTGAACTTAGATATCAATCTTAGAATTCTTATTCATAAATTTTAATCATTCATTTATTAATATTAAGAAAACTCCAAAACAACAGCCTGTTAGTGTGGGGAAATCGATGGTCTCTCAATCCATACATATTTCTGAAATACTTCATGACTCTTATCTCATAAAAGGGCACTGAATTTCTCGGTTAGTGTCTCATAGTTAGAGGAACGGTATTTATATTAAATTTTGGTTTTGATCATCTTTGGTTGAGCTCCTGTCTCCTCATCCTGTTGTACTGAGACGGTGAGCAAGAGGAGGTTTCAATCCTCAGTGATCGTCGGAGATTTTTCCACCCCCGCAGGTCCTAGAGTCCACCCAGCCCTCTTTTGAATGGGGTTTGTTTCCATGGAGTTAAAGGCGGATGGTTCCATTGACTTAACCTCCTGCGACCCCGTGAATGAGATACTTTAATTGATAAGAAAGTGGAAAGTAACGTTGTCTGTATTTACAGGTCAGTCCTGATACAAAAACAGAGGACTCCTAAAGAAGGAATAAATTAATCTTTGTGTATTGAAGGTACTCTATTCATCCCATCTTTCAATTTCTGGCGGGAAGTCTCCCCTCCCCTCTCCTTAGATCTTCTTTTCATTCCTCCGGGGTTTCTTTAGTTCCTTTTGAGTTCCGGAGGGCGGAATTTTTCTTTTTTTTATTCTTTAAAGAGGATGGAAAAAGAGAGGCCGAAAAGGATAAGAGAGAAAGGAAGGTGGAATTGATATTGGTTTCTTTTGTCGCTTATTTTAACACTAGGAGCTCTAACGGATCACGTTCCCAGGCTGTGAACAGATTCAGTACAATACTTCCTCTTCTGTAATTTTTTTTAAATTTTAAAATAAACTACATTTTTTATAGCTTTACAATGAAAATTTTACCCTAAAATAAATATCACGATTTATTTCAGAATTTTAGACTATTATAAAATTATCTAAATTTCTTCCACTCTTATATTTTCAAAAACCTGAGGATATTTTTCCTTGTGTTTTGTGACTTATTATGACACAAAGCTATAAGAAGGAAATAGAAAGGAATAAAGATGAATAAAGAAAATTATTATTTGGAATTAATTTCAGAATAAACTGTGAAAGAGGACAGATTGAATTCGGTTCAAACATTTTTTTTAACTTTGTTTCGATTTTTTTTCAATGAAGGTGATTTTAAAGTTCTTTTTTATAACGTGATTCTGAATTAGTTGTTCGAAAAAGCAAATTACATCAATTAGATGAAAATCCGAAACGTAGAACTGAAACTAAATTAAAGTTTAAATTTTAAACAATACATGCAGTACAATATTGAAATTCAATGTATTAATTCATATGCATCGCACATTTATTCAGCATCGTAAATTTATTCAGATCTGTGGCGCGATTTAAAACGGCGCGAGTGTCATTTATCGCCAGTTTGGGAATGTTTTAAATATATTCATTGAAAACTATAACTACCGCCATCTACGGACAATTTTGGGAAGTTTTTCATTCCTACACGGGAAGTACTTGATCCGAATGGGATGAAAAATAGTCTATATCCTTCTCCGTGTCCTGGACTACCTGAATGCTACAGTTCCTTCCGAGCCGTTGCGCCGTTGAGGCGGGAATGAATTACAAACAAACAAACAAACCAATTTACAGATTTTTGCTTTTGTAATTAGGATTTTAGAGATAATTTAGGTCTCCATTAGTTAAATGGAATGAACTAATTCCTATTGTAAATAAGATTCACAAAAGTTCTTACATGATCCATTGGTTTCTTGTCTCCCACATTAGAGGAATCAATTTGTTTGTGGTTATTTTAACGCTCAAAATACATTAAAAGAAAAAGATAAGAAAAATAGAAACACTTAAATTGACTTTGTTTGAATATGTCATAGAATAACCTCACTGCAGAATCATTCGAAGGAAATTAAAATTCAGTGCCATAATGCCATAAAAACATGTCCTCATGTTTTTAATTTTTATATTATACATTATTACAGGTTATGAGTATAATTTAAAAAAAAAAAAATATTATAATTTTTAATGAAAGGAAAACAAAGATAAAAGTAAAATTAATTGATCACCTTTTCTAAGAAGAAAAACCAAAATAAGAAAATCATTTTTGTTAAGAACATTAATCTTTTATATAATGAGAAATATCAAAAGGAACTTTACGTTTTCCAGTTCATATCAACTGAATCTTGGTCGAAAAAACAAAAAAAAAAAAACCCTATTTTTGAAGAAGGTAAGGATTAGGACAATGAGGATTTCTCCCAACAAGAGGAAGTTACTTCAATAGGATTCTATGATGGAAGATAATGTAATTTTTAAGAATTCTTATGATTTGTATCGAGGAGAATTTTATTAGTTTCGATTGAACATTTCATTATCACAAGGATTTTAAGAGGAAAAAAAAAGACAATGTAACCAAATAAAGCTTCTTTTGAAATCCTCTATCAAATGCAGTGTTAGTATAATTGCGTGGGTGAATATTAGATTTTGAATTGATTCTCTCTGACAGTAAATTTAGTTTTGAAGGCAATTTCGTTATTCACACATCACTAACTCGTGTGTTCTGTTTATTTTGGAATATTTTTCAAACGAAATGAAATTTAATTTCAGAAAATTGAGTTAGGTTTATTAAATTGGCAACGTAAGATTGAATTAATAGTGAAAAGAAAACGTTGTTGTCTTTGTCTCATTACGTAACCAAAGGGAATAACAAAAATCACAAAGACGAATATTGGGAGATAGTGGAATCGCTTCCCTTGTATCAGTGGAGAAGCTATTTTCAATATTAAATTATCACAAGAATTCGGCTGCCAAACAGAAGTTTGATATTTTCACTTAATTCAAAACCTGATTTTACCAACGTTTTATTGGAAGATATTTCAACAAATACAAAAAAACGTAACAGTCAAGGAGGTCTCCAAGAATTCGTCATTCGTTTAGAATTTCCGGAAATTAGAAAAACTTAAAAAAAGATTTGAGATGACTTAAACTTATAATTCGTAGGTTTTCAAAGTTTTGCTTACACAGAGGAATTTAATTTTGTAAATCCTAAGAAATACATAATTACAAATTACTCTTGATTTAATTCATTTTTTATCGCTAGCACCTATCTCTACCTTTTGGAAGCTTCTGCGCAATGGCAAGTTTACATCGCTTAAATTCCATTTGGAAGATATGAGTTTTTGTGGGAATTTCTTCTTCAATGGAAAGATTCTGTTTAAGTATTCAACGTCTAATTCACTGTATTATCATCATCATCATCATTATATATTATTTCTCAAAGGGTTTTTTTTGTCGGACCGCTATATTTCCTTTACTACTTCATCAAAATCAATGATTGAGGCATCATTTTGAAGATTACGTTTCCCGCTAATGACGAAAAATAAACAAATTGTTTAAAATTAATGTTTTC
>JAFIDM010000005.1:5686166-5703802 GCA_023159025.1 Thereuonema tuberculata
TTTCGAAAGTGAAAGTATTGCTTTAGCGTTGTAACCTTCAACTATTTACTTTTTTGAATAAAAATGCACTTTAAATGATATTTCATCGTTTATTTAATAACAACAGATAAAAAAAAACACAAATATTTATATTTTAATAAAAATAAACGATTTATTACAATAGAAACATAAAAATTAGTCAACTTCTCATATATTATTTTATATATTATTTCTCAAAGGGTTTTTTTTTGTCGGAACGCCATATTTCCTTTACTACTTCATCAAAATCAATGATTGAGGCATCATTTTGAAGTACGTTCCCCGCTAATGACGAAAAATAAACAAATTGTTTAAAATTAATGTTTTCGTTAAAAAACTTTATTTTTAAAAACTTTTTATAAAATTGTAGACACGCTTTAATAGAAGCGCCTTATTTTTCGAAAGCGAAAATATTGCTTTAGCGTTGTAACCTTCAAATATTTCCTTTTTTTGAATAAAAATGCACTTTAAATGATATTTCATCGTTTATTTAATAACAACAGATAAAAAAACAAACAAAGATTTATATTTTAATAAAAATAAACGATTTATAACAATAGAAACATAAAAATTAGTCAACTTCTCAGATATTATTTCTCAAAGGTGTTTTTTTTTATTTCCCTTAATACTTCATCGAAATCAATGATTGAGATATTTTCAAGATTACGTTCACCGCTAATGATGAAAAATAAACAGATTGTTTAAAATTAATGTTTTCGTTAAAAAAATTTATTTTAAAAATATTTTTTGTAAAAATGTAGAAGGCAATCTATTGACAATCTGTTCATTTATTTATTTCCACATTACCATTCGGTGACTGATCAAGATACCATGCGAATTATTCGCACGGGTCAACTTTTTTATAAAACTTGAGAAGACGCCATCTATTGACAATGTGTTTAACTAACATGCACACATGTTATTGTTGGATTTGTTTATTATTTCTCAAAGGTGGTTTTTTGTTGCGAATTATTCGCACGGGTCAACTAGTTATATTTATTTTGCCAGCGTCTGTTTTAATAAGTTTAAGAAGTAAAAAATTAATCGTAATAAATTTCCTTCATTTACAGACACTCAAAACAGTCAGTTTCAAGAAACGAAAATTCCATCAGGCAATAAAATGGGATTTACTGAAGAAAAAGCAGAAAGATTAAATTTGTTAATATTTCAATAAAATTATTAATAAAAATGTTTCTTATAAAACAATTAACAAATTAGAAAACAAATAAACGTTGATTGCTATTTTTTCCGTTACAGATTTGCAATCGTAGATCATTAAAAAAATAGAAATAATGGAAGATTTTGAATGAGCGGAGAATCATCTGACCGGAAATATTTAAAATACTTTTCAGGAAAATTTAGTTTAAACTGATTTTCATTAAAAGAATTGAACAATTGTGATTGGAATCACGTGCACTTCGATCACTTGTGAATATCAGTGTTTTCTCATCACTGAATTAATCGGAAGTAAATTACGAAGATGTTCATCAATTACTTGTATTAATCAGATTTATTAGTAATCATTTGTCTCTTCTACGATTCTTTAGACAATAAATACATCTCAGAAGATAACCTAATGCTTTGAATACGAAGCCATTTAAGAAGATATCAATTTAGATTGAAATGATTCCAAGCGATCTTCACTTTTGAGGATCCAAATTAGAAGGAAACAATTTTTCCAAAATGTTAAGTCAATTGAAGAAGTGAAAGTTTTTGTTACTATTATTAAAAATGGATTTATATTAAAACGAAAAGGCAGACATCAAACTAATTAAAATACTTTTTTTTTCTTATAATAGTCTCAATTTTTCTTAAAACATTTTTGAGACTATAAGACTTGTGAATATATATAACTGTATTATACTAATATAAAGGATACTTATTATTATTAACTTGTTATACGAATTTATGTGTATTAAAGATGAATCCTGCACAACATTTAATTAGAAAAATTACACAACCATGGTTGCAGTTCCAGATAGTGAAACCATTTTCAAGTGACTATTACAAAATTGTTGTGTGAGTTTATATACATAAATGAACCAACAAAAATTGGCTCTCGCTTTATTTGTTCCTTTATGTATATAAACTCACCCAACAATTTGTAATAGTCACTTGTAAATGATTCCTCTATCTGTTATTGAAACCATGGTCGTGTAAGTTTTGTAATTAAATTTTATTTCAGTTATTAACCACGTGTACATGCTTCATCTTTGATACACGTAAACTATGTACAGCGCACGTAATATGTTTCTAATGTTGTTAAACGAATATTTAGATAATTAACTTTGTAATTTTCTATTTATAAAATCATTTCCATTTACCAACTTCTATCTTGTAACTAGCTTTCATTGAATTTATAAATAGATAAGCTTTGAAAATCTATAAATTTCTAATGATTCACACAAAATAATGAAAGAGCATAAAACTATTTAAGATTATTTCTTTCTATTGGAATCCGGAGCAAAACGAGGGAAGAATATTCTTAAGGAAGAAGCAATATTTAGTAAAAGACGTTTCTTCCAGTGCTATGAATAAATCAGTGGAAAAGTAAATATTAAACTATTACGAAACAATAACTTTGCTTTCATTCTTAGTTCTTCGATTCAATTATTTATTTATTTTTCTTTCATTTCATTGTCAAAATTGCCGTTAGTTAATAGTAATATTCACTTCAGATCAACTTTATTAACGATTTCTAATCATTTATTTAGCTTTCTAATTAACGTATTAACGCAACTCGTTGCTGTTTCTGGTTAGCTTAGTAAAACTGAGGAGCAAACATTCAAAATGTGTTTTGTCACAAATTTTTGAAAATTGAGTTCTTGATTTTACTGGATTCGTTCCTAATTCGTTCAAGCCGGGTTTTTTTTTCCATTGAAATAAAGCAGCAAATATTCGTGTTTCAGACAAAACCTGTTCTGTCCACAGCCAGATTCTAGTCAAAGGGTGTTTTGGTCAACAACCACTCGAATCAGTGGTATTCCTTTGGTATTCCTTTGACCCACGAGATCACCTGATCATTTACTGCATCAGTTGAGTTTTGGTTTGGAGGTTATATATATTACTAAGAATAAACAGCGTTAGTTGAGCTGCTGTATTATTATTATTACTAGCGTTTTCTTAAAAGTTTTAAAACTTATTAATTGTTAAAAGGTTATTGAACTTCACGTACTGATAATTGAAGAGTTCACTATTAGTGTTTTAGAAGATGGAGTTTCTGTATCAGGTATTGATAGTGGATCAAGAAAGCGTGCAAAATATATAATTAAGATGAAGGCTGATAAAATGAAGAGATATTCTACCCCTAGTGGCTCGCGTATTTTTGTGGACACCCGAAAACATGCAACTTATTTTTCTCCCAAGAGTGGCCTAGAGGTATGAAACATTTAGGGAATAAATTGTACAAAACACCAGTAGAGACACATCAAGACATTATTATTTCTCACCTAATCGAGATTAGGCCTATAAAAGGCCCAGTAAACCTATGACTGAGCAGAAATCGGTAAACCCTGGTAAACATTCATACCCGGTAAAATATTTCATACCATATGTTCATAATCCAAGATGAATTCAGA
Source organism: Thereuonema tuberculata (assembly GCA_023159025.1). NCBI lineage: Eukaryota > Metazoa > Arthropoda > Chilopoda > Scutigeromorpha > Scutigeridae > Thereuonema > Thereuonema tuberculata. The sequence continues at coordinate 5,689,763 of JAFIDM010000005.1, forward strand.
AATGTAAAAAATCACTTTTTCTCCACAATTTTTTTATGAATTCCTAAGGAATGAATGTGCTTTGATCTGCAGCACATAAAAACATAATCATCTGCAGCACATTGCCTTATATACAGGAGGCATTTTACTTAAGACAATTGAACTTTTAGTTAGGATACTTTGTAGCTAAAGATATAATCAATGTTTTTTTATACAAAGACAGATGAGGTTGCAAAGAAGGAAGCCCAGGGAAGTATCATCTGGGTTACTTACACATTTGAAAAGTATGAATTACAACGGCAAGACAGTACTTTGCTTCGAAGAATGTGGACCATAAAACAAGACTAAGTTAATCCTCCTTAAATTTATGTTTTACATGTATTCTATTCAATCTTCTTTCAAAGAAGTACATATGTATTTCCCAGTGAATGAACACAGATTTTGTCAGCAGATCGTGTTTTTGTGAGAGTTGAGAATATACTGCGAAAAAATGTAACAGTTCTTTCAGGAAGTGAGTACATTGTCTTGTACAAGTAAGTTGGTTAGGTAAAATACTTGAAGTTGATTGAACATTCTGGGATACAAAGTCTTTATCCAGTTATTTTTAGGAACTTTGAAGCAATTAGCATGATGAAAAGAATATTTTTTACCAAGGAAGCAATAAGTAAAAAGAAAGAAGTTGCCAAAACAAAAGTCATTACACAACCCGGATACTTGAAGTGGGTCTAAAAGATAGGAGAAACTACCCTTTTGAAAGAGATGACGAAGACAACCATGTGAATTTGTTTTAAAAAAAGTTGCAATGAGCAGACAATAAATCGTATTAGATGAACTTCCATTAAGCCACACAGTATCAACTGAAAACAAGGAAGATGTTGAAAAATGATTGGGGAAAATGTTTGAACAGGAGTGGCAATCTCTTTCTAGCGAACAGTTAGAAATTTTAAGCAGTGATATTGTAGGTGATTAACAGGTAAATTAGGATGCCGAACCGTTTGAGTGCCTTGAAATTGATATTAGTTTTAGAATTTAATGAAAAAAGTAGCAAGATTAAAAAACCCTTTGGCACAAGGTTCATTATTTTTAGTTTTCAAAAGGAACATTCAGTAACATTTTTAGAACTTTAATTATTCTCAATTTGTTAATAATAATTTGTGATTTGTTGTAGAATGTTGTTTTATTAATCTCTCCTCTTTTTTTCAAAAACATTTTGTCCAATATTTAAAGTAATTTTCAGTGTTATTATCAATATTTTGGTACCAAATCTGTTAAAACAATCTTAGAATCAATTAAACTGTCTTAAAAAAGTTTTGAAGCTATATTCTGGGTGTTTCAATTTCGACGCAAAAATAAAAGTAAAAATATCAAATTCAAATTATCTCGAGTTGAACATATTTCAATGTAATAAGATATTGAAAAGTTTAATGAAACCTCAATTAATAATATTTTCAATTATTTTTGATATTTTGATAAAACAATTCTGGTGTCTTTAACGGTTTCTACATTAAAGTGTGTTGTTGTTTCTCCCAAATGTAAAAATCTTTGAATTTAATGAAAAAAAAATAAATTTCACAGATAGTTGTAAATTTTGCTGGAGTTTCTTTTATATTAAATTTTAATCAATCTAATGAAAGAAAGAACCCAACTCTCAAAATAACTTTCATCCAAAGATCAGTAAAAAAAGTAGGTTGGAACAATTTCCATCGGAAAGAATTTTGCACCAATTTGATATAATTACACGAATTTTATTTTTATTTTAGAGATGATCAAAGGGACTTGTCTTAACATTTGTTCTTAGAGGAGAATTTTCATTTGAGATGGATTTCAATTTCTTTCTGTGACTTTTGTTCCGCATATTTGATGGATAACGAAAAAGTCAAGAGCTCTCGTGAGTTATTTGAACCACAATTATTATCGTCTCAGCCAATTTGTTCTGCAAAAGGGTAATAACCTTTTTCTCTCTCTTGAGAATCGAGTGGATTCCAACGCAAAGGGCCCACAAGTGTTGAGATTAACTGACACTGGTAAATTCCACCAACATTCCACCAACGCATCCGACTGTGGCATCATGAGTAATCAGCGACATTAAAGGCCCTCTCCCCCTCTCTTGTAACTTTGAAGATGGGAGTCTTGAATTGAATTGAATTTCTTTGTTCACAAAAGTAAAAACCTGAAAAAGTCAGACACAGGAAATTCAGACAAAAGCTAATCACAAAATTTGGAATTTCACCCAAAATTAATTTTGAATTGTTGGGAATTCTGTTAAAAATATCGTGTGTATTAATAGAACAGTAGGAGAATAGCCTTTAATAATATGCTATGAGAGATATTGCCGTTGTTATAAAAATTAACAGCTTTAAAATTATCGTAGAAATTTTCATAACTACAGAATCCTAAAGCACATATTTAATTCAAGTTAATTTCAAAGAGAAACCGAGTTTGAGTTATTATTAATTGATGTAACGTTATCAGTTGCCGACCTAAATTTTAATTTAAAAATGCAAATATCTTGCAGTAATTAAATTTATTGGTTTTACAGTAAATATTACTTAGTGAAAGATATTACTTTGATTTTATGTGCTGAGAATATATTATTAATATACCGGTAATGTAGATAATAATTAATTAATAGAGAATAATTGATAAGCAATGCAAAAGTTTAACTTGCATACAAATACATAAGAAATAAAAGAAAAACGCACCAGACTAAGACTAAGAGTTCACTGATTTGTTATTTGAAATTGTGATACCGGGAATCCAAGATGGGCCATTTCTGGTTTCCTGACCTTCGTCGGTTGGATCCGCCCGATCCAGACGAAGTTGTTTCCAATCACTAAGGAAAATGGCTGATTCCATGATAATGTTTCATGGAATAGAAACATACAAACAATTCTTCAAAAGGATGGATTATGGCGAGCAACCACTATGGGTAAGGAGGGAATTTCGTCCATAGAAGAGAAAGGGGTGAAGCTCCTTGACAAAGCCGAGAGAGCCATTGGAACAATCCTTAATAGCATTGAAGATCGATTTCGTGTAATCATAAAAGAAAGAAATGATCCGTGTGAGCTAATGAAGGAATTAGAATCCACATTCAACACAGAAGACTATTTTAGAATAGCCAGGTTGAAAAGAAAGATTTACAATTCTACAGAATTCCCTGATGACACTAACTTACCAGATAAATTCTTAGAATTGATAATGTTGTTAAGCAAATTAACAAACATTGGAGGAGAAGTACATAACAAGGAACTGTGCTGGATAATATTGTTAGGTTTGCCAGCAAGTTAAGACTCCTGTGCTCAGAATTTGGTGAAAATCCGAGACCAAATGGAATTCACATATGAATATATAATAACTCAAATCATATTAGAATACAACCGTAAGCATAGCAAAGATACGTATAGTAATAGCATACATGATTTATATAATAAAACTTCTACAGTAATAGAAAAGAACAAAGATTTGAACCTTGAGAAAAAAGGAAGGAAATGTTGTAATTGCGATTGTATAGAATACTTGGTAAGGCAATGCCGTAAAAAGAAAGGCAAGGAAACAGTTAAGAATAAACTGAGTGATAAACAACTCAATAGCAAAGATAAAAATAATTATCATTGAGATTATTATTGAGGACTTTTCCAGTTTAGCGCCCTCAATAATAATGACATATCATCGGAGAGTTATCAAACCGATCCATTTGGTATTTGGACAGCGCTTCTCCTCATAATATATGCAACCAAAAAGATAGGTTCAATGAGTACAAGACATTCGACACTTTGAAGAAGATCTACGGCGCATCCAACTAATCTCTAAATGCGATAGGAGGCGGTTCGATCATTTTGGATACTACATTACGAAATGGAGAAACAAGAAGAGTGAATAGAACCAACGTAAACCATATTCCAGATATGAGTGTAATCCTAATCTACACATGGCGTCGAAAGGATACTTTCAATATATAGACGGAGACGATTATATTGTTAAGCATAGAAACAAAACCGTAGTCATTCAAGGAACAGAGAACAACAATTTGTATGAGGTACATTGCAAAGCTATTCAAATTGACCGTGGAAGTTTATCTCATTAAAGGAAAGGGTTGAGTCAAATTACAAACTGTGGCACTCACGCCTAGATCCTTTATCTCTCGAAAAATTAAAGATCATCAAGAACAACAATTTGCTTCGAGGAATTGATAAATTAAAACTACCCGAAAAGTCAGAAGACACTTATTGTGAAAGCTGCGTTTCAGGAAAGATGAGTGATGTTCCCCATAGAAGAATGCAAAGTATAAGATCAAAGGAACCCCTGGAATATGTATATTCCGATCTTTGTGGACCTATCAAGATTACCAACATTTTACCAAAGCAAATTACATATTTTTTTTACTGATGATTTCAGTCGAAGAAGTTTCGTTTATCTCATCAACAACAAGAAAGAAGTATTGAGCTACACTAAACTCTTCTTGACTTTTGCTGAGAGAAATAGTGGAAAGAAAGTAATCAATTTACTGACTGACCAAGGAGGTGAATATTGCAATCAAGAAATGGAAGAATTCCTGAAAAACAAAGGAATAACACATAAAACCACTTCTGGATACGCGCCTAACAAAATGGGATTGCGGAACGTTTCAATAGGAAGCTAATGGAAACTTTAAGAACTTCATTATTAGAAGCAAATCTTCCTATGAACTTCTGGATTTTCGCTGTTGAATGTGCCAATTACATTCTTAACAGAATACCACATATGAAACTAAATAATCAAGTACCCCTTCAACGCTGGTTCAAGAACAAGAAAGCTCTAAATATGTATCGTATGAAAAAGTTCGGTAGCTTATGTTTTATTAAAATCCCAAAACAATGTAACTTATCAAGAATAACTTTGATAAAAGAACAAGAAAATGTATCTTCCTTGGTTACTCCGCGAGAACAAGAGGATACACGATATGGGATGTAGAGTCAAAGAAATTGATTGAGACAAGGAATGTTTTCATTAAAGAAAATTCATGTGGCAGTGATTTAATATTTAAAGGAAAAGTAGATCCGGATGAAATTACTCTCAAATGAATCAATAAGGAAATTCATCATCATCCGAAGAAGATGAAAGAATTAAATCCACTGACCACTAAAGGAAAAGATTTTATCATGGAAGATAAATCAAAGATTTTTGAAGACTCAGATAATGAATATCCTAATGGTAATGAACATTTAACCACCGCTAGGAAAAGTACTTCTGAATAAATAAAAAACTAAATTTCGGAAAGTAAAGAAGATAGTCACCGTCAAAATGTTAAAACTTCAGATGAAGAAAGTGAAGAAGATAACACGTACATTAATTTTCGCATTAGAAAAATAAGACGAGTCAACCATATAAAGATAGAAAAGGAAACTGAATTTGTATCTAGAAATTATGATGAAGCCGTGAAAGAAAGTGACAACATAATGTGGACAAAGACTATTCGAGCTGAATTAGATAATTTAGAAGATCACAGAACTTGGGATGAATGTCAAATCCCAGATCTCATTACACCGTTAAGCACAAAATGAATTTTTTGGATCAAGAAGAGGTCTGATGGATCAGTCGATACACATAAAGCCAGACTTGTTATCAATGGTTTCCTGCAACAAAAAAGGAATTAACTATGAAGATACTTCTGCTCCAACTGCTAGTTTAGATGTCATACGTCTACTATTCGCTCTAAGTGTAAAATATGAATTACAGATATATCAATGTGATGTAAAGGGTGCGTATTTGAATGGCGAAGTGGATAATGATATTTATCTGGAAATTACTAGGGAGTAATAATGAAAGACAAGAATAGTAATGGATTAAGATTATCCAAATCATTGTATGGACTTAAACAATCAGGTATAATTTGGTTCGAAACTATGTGCACAAAGTTAATGGAAAATGGTTTTCTACCATGCAAATTTACCTATACATTTAAGAAGGAGAGCTACATTGTTTTAGTCTTTGTGGACGATTTTCTTATTTTTGGAAGGAAATTATCAGGCATTGAGACTATCAAAGACATGCTCAACAAAATGTTCAGTATTAAAAACCAAGGCACTATACACGATTTCCTTGGGATGATAATTAAGTACCAAAGAAATGATGGGAAATTAACCATTTCACAAAAGTACTTTATTGAGGAATTGTTGACCAAATATAAAATGCATGAAAGTAAAAGTGTATCCACTCCAATGAATATCGCAACAAAAAACGATATGAATAGTCCAGAGGATAGTTAAAGATTGAATAAAAATGAGCATCTTGAACACAGAAGCATGATAGATAATAATTTTATCTATCACCAACTTTCCCTCTTGAAGTGGAATATACAATTAAATCGTTAAGTAATAAAAGTTCTTCTGGACCCGATGAGGTCTCCCCTAATCTTCTTAAAAACATCGTAGATGAAATCTCTCTCCCTCTAGCTCACATATTCAATAGAAGGCATCTTCCCTTTCTCCTTCATAGAGGCTAAAATTATTCCACTATGGAAATCAGGTGACATGAACGATTTAGCCAACTATCGTCCTATAGCTATAATTAACACTTTCTCAAAAGTCTTTGAAAAGTTTTTTCTTAATAAGTTATCTACATTCATATCTCAGAAAAAACTACTTGCTGAACAACAACACATGTTTCACACATCGAAAAAAATACTGAAACAGCTCTAATAGATTTAACAGAATTCATTACAAATCAAATGGCATCAAAGCAAATTGTTTTAGGTTTATTTCTTGATCTCAAGAAAACATTTGATTTAATTAATATTGACATCTTAATGACTAAATTAGAGCATTTGGGTATTAGAGGCCTCCATTGTCATGGCTAGCTTCTTATCTAACTAATCGCCAATATCAATTAACTCTAAATGGATACTCTTCCTCCTGGTTTTCTACATCCAAAGGATTACCGCAAGGTTCCATTCTGTCTCCCCTTCTCTTCAATCTATTTATTAACGATCTCCTCCTCACTTCTCCTGCTAACAAATGCATCTTCTATGCGGATGACGGGACTCTTCTCTTTGCTAATAAAAGTATAAAGGATCTCAAGGAAAATGTTCAACAAACACTCTATCACCTTGAATCTTGGTTGTCTTTAAATGATCTGAAATTAAATACATCGAAAACAGTATATATGTTTTTCCATCAAAAAAACAAAATCCTTTGTAAAGAGAATTTTTCTGTCAATTATAAAAACACTGCCCTTCAGGCAGTGCATTCCTTCTAATATTTGGGTATCTTTCTCACACAGGATCTTTCATGGAATCTACATACGCAACCAATTTCTTATAAAATTTCTAAAAACTTGGGCATTATTAAAAAACTAAACTTTCTACCGACACAAATACTTCTAAATCTATATTGGTGCTTAATCCACTCCAACATATGCTATGGTATTGCAATATGGGGCACCGCCTATAAATTTTATCAAAACATGATTCTTAAGGCACAAAAACACTTCCTGAGATTTTGGGACGGAACGCCAATGCAATACTCGACTAAATCTCTTTGGCACAAATATAAAGTTATCTCCTTCCATGACCTCTACAACCTACAGTTAGCTCTCTTCACCTATAAATTACTTAATAAAAATATCTCTTCTTCTATCACACTACCTACTAAGCCCCAGTCACATCTTTACAATACAAGAACCTCCTCAACTCTATTTACTCCAAGAATCGCATCAAATTATCAAAAAAGAGCTGTTAGCTACTCTGATCCTTCTCTGTTGAATAAAATCCTCCCCAATATTCGTGAAAGTCCCAATTTAAAACAGTTCAAAAGAAAACTAAAACATCATCTGCCTACACTAACATAACCTTTCACAATTTTACAATTATCATTCTTACCTTCTCTTCTCTCCAATCCATAAGTTAATTCCTAATCTATCCGTTGTCAAGCCGCAAACGTCTACCTTCATCAGATATCTTCCAACCTTTCCTCTCCTCCTCCTTATTTCGCTATTTCTCTTTCTATTCTCTTTACTTTCCATCTATTTGGGCTAGGCTTAACCTCTTATCCGAAAATTTCTGTTCAGGAATTATATGACATTTTTAAATTAAATATTTCATTATCTTAGTTATTTTACGAAGATTGTATATGTCACAACATCTAAACTCCACAATTGTGTAATTCTTTTTCACATTTTTATTACAGATTAACTGTTCCTTTTATCCCCATTATATTTATTAATTTCAATGTTTTTGTGTTATGCTCTGTTTTGTTTTCTCCATTATATATATGTAACCAGTAATGCTTTTTGTATTTTATTTTATTTTATTTTTTCTTGCCTGTAATTGACTCCCTGCCTGCCTTCTCGACGGGACTACCCTTAAGGCACAGGGACGTCACACTCATATCTATTATATATTATCAAACTTTTGTAAGGCAAATAAATTATTATTATTATATTATTATTATATTGTATACAGTTTATCCTATTTGTTAAATTGCTCACGCCCTCACATATCAGATGCAGTAAATAGATGTGCTGAGAAGTGCAACTCACCCACAAGAAATGATATTCAAAAAGTTAAACGAATACTCATATATTTGAAAGGAACAAGTGAAGAAGTAATGATTTTCAATAGAAGTGAAAATTGAAAAGTCTTCAAAATCTTCAAATAACACAAAAATAAATGTATAAAATATTACATTTATTAAAATAAACATCTAAATTTTCGAAAAGACAAAACTTCTTTTCTTTTTCAAAGCGAAAAAGCAACAACAATACGTTACAAACAAATAGAGGAATACGATATGTATGTAAGACACTCATAAAATTGTATTGTAACCAACAATACTTACAAAGAAAGTCACTCTCCTAATTCTTCAATTTTCACCCTATTATTACAATTTGAACAGACATTATTAAACGCTTTGGCCATTTCGACAATAAAATTGTTTACATCAACTCCTTCATTTCTATTTATATTCATCTTTTTTGTATTTCTAATTAGTAAACTTTCCATAGTCTTTCTAGTTTTACAATCTTTTTCAATACATAAAATTTTGATTTCATTTTTACTAAACCATTAAGTAAATGCAAGCACGAAGGATAAAAGAGGTAAGAGTCTAGTTTACGGCATCCGCTGTTTGTTTTTTTTCTGCATCGTCAAATATGGTCGTTTTTGAACTACTGTAAAACCCCGTTATTACCCTCGCCTAGGGACCATGACCAACAAGCGTAATAAGCGGGATAGCGCTTTATGCGAGAAATGATTTATGAGGTGGGAAAAGATTTGGATACCATTTTACAGGAAACATACATGATTCTGCAATAGATATACTGCAAATATGAGCTTATTTCCTATTAAAAAGATCTTTGATTGTGGTTTGCCGTGTGTGTGTGCTACTGTTATGAATTATGATATTTTCAATGCGGTTCAGATAATTATTAACGTAAATTGATAACCACTAGGAGCAATACTAATATATTTTCGGAGCAGATTTAGTGCACACTCTACTTTTTTACGTTTGCAAGAACCCTTCGCTGCATCGGTAATTGCATCCCTGTTTTTCATTATTGTTCGCAGACTGGACGAGGGAATTCCTAGAGATTCTGCGAAATCCTTCGACTCAGTGTAGAATTCTCGTCGTACTTACGGAGAATTTGCAATTTTTCACTTATAGAAAGGGGATTTCCGCTTCGACATTTTGCACAACTGTATCACAGACCCACATTTCACAGAGTTTAAAGATTCCCTCCTACCAGGGAAAAAAAAAGAATCTTACAGTGTTACATTTCTTTCGATACAAAATTTCCGATATAAAAAAAGCGCTACAATCGGGATTTGAAGCGTTATAAGAGGGTAAAAGTATACAGAGATATATAGAAAATTCAAGGGACCGTATAAAAGGAGCGTAAAGACCGGGATAGTGCTATAAGCGGGAGCGTTAAATCGAGGTTTTACTGTATTTTCAGAAAATGGAAGCGGAAGTTGATGTCGGATGTTTCAACTTCCGGTGAACGACCGGATAGCGAATATAGGAACGCCATTGCTAAAGGGGGCTATCACTAAGAACCATCGGAAAATTTGAAACTGGGAAAATTTTAAATGCACTTAATTTTGCTTACTTTATGTGACGGGATCGCTGTTTTGCGGCCGATAGACTTCGACGATGACTTTGATGAAATTGGTAAATATGGCCTTGAAATTTCGCTGAAATTGTCTCCGCCACATGTTCCTTGGCGTCTCTTGATGGCGCCCCTCTTGAAGTGCCTCTTGATGGCGCCACAGGTGCTTTCAATCGTGTTTGTATTGGTGCCAGTATCAGGATCTTTGAAATGGATACTGTGATTGGCGGTCAAATGCTGGTATCCTTCGTCGTGTAGAGTGCTGTAGGATAGCCAGCAATCAGAAATTACGGTGTTAGCAGGTAAAATAAACTTCTTAACCATCATTTACATCTTTCCTTTCAACCAATGACATGCTCTTTCCACACTTTGAACACTTTTATTCTTTCGCAATTAATCCAAGACTCATACAAAAATCAAGTACCGTATATGCTCCAATAAACGCCGAGTCTCTTATTGTCGCCGGTCTCTAATAAGCGCCGGGCTGCAGAGGGGACACGGCCAAATAGTAGCCAGTCTCTAATAGTAGCCGGGTCTTTGATATTTGCCTACCGGTACTAGTGTAAGCGTCCATATCTTTATAGTCGTGCGTATTACCTTACGGTACATTGCCTTACAAAATACCGCCGAAACGGTCATTTGGCATTGCCTTTAAGATTCGTGCTGTGGAATACGTGAAAGAAACTTCTGGTGAGGCGGCCGCCCGTCATTAGCAGTTAAAGGTACAGAAAGACATTGCCATTTATCTTTAACAGTCTTATGTAGCATGTGAAATTCAAATAAAGTAGCTGTTTGTAATATTAGCCGGTATGTAAAAGTATTGCGTTCTGAAGGTTTTTGTTAATAATGGCCGGCCTCTAATAGCAGCCGGTCTCTATTAAGCGCCGGGAGCCGAGGCTAGTTTTGCAAATAAACACCGGGGGCCTCTATTGGAGCATATACGGTACATCCATCTCGCATTCTCACAAAAAAACTAAAATAACACAAACCAGCCTGTAATGTTCCCAGACCTATCCATTGCGCTGAACTCGAAGCACCTCCAGTCACCGACGCCATGCTGCAAATAGAACACACGTGGGCACGTGGAAAGTCAACACGTGGCGTAAACACATGGATAAATATGACGTCATGTGTTCCTGCGCACCGGAGCACGCCGAAAGGTGAAAAAACACCCATCACCGATGTATCCTTACGAGGTATGCCGCATTCTAGACTTTAGCCATTAAAGAAAATGCTGAAAGTTATGTGAAGCAATTCAGCAAGATTTTCTTTATTATTGAGAATAGGTGAAAAGCAAAAATCAATAATTTTTTAATCGGTGAACCGGAAACTACTTTTTTTTTCCTCACTTTAAAATTTGAAGGGGAGGAATTGTGAAATTATTATGTTAGATTTATCTTACTTTAGTGATAAATGATATAATTTCCATATTGCAGATATTTAAATATATAAAGTAAATCAGGAAAGAGAACGTCCTTCAAAACAGATGAACACTGAATGGATGATGTGAAATTGAACGCAAGATAAAAGCGCATGAACCGATTGTTGTCAGTGATACTGCGGTAGTGAATTGATAGAAATAAGGACGGTAGCTGTGTCAATCTAATGGAATATCTTAAGCGTTAAATTATTAAGCTACATTTTCACAATGTCCACTTGGAGTAATTTGTGCGAACATTAATTTTAACTAGAAGACGTTTCTAGTTATATTTGAATGACATGTTAACTTCCACTAATTTTGGGCTGAATTCATATATCCTAAATACCGTCGCAAATACGATATGGATGCTTTTTCAAATAATTACAAGTTCGGACTGTATCGCCATCTTGAATTCGAATCCATTTCTTAATGCCAAGTGAACTATTAAGTTAGACGCAAACTGTAAGTTCTGATTTACGTTATTCTTTAAAGATCGTGGAAAAAATGTCTAGGAAAAGAATAATCGTAAAGATGAGTTTTTTTCTAAAAAAAATTTAGTGAAATCTATACCAACCTAAATCAAAGATATTCAAGCAAAAGACTGCTTTTGTGAAAAAACAAATAATAGTGAATTATCATTGAAGTTAATCACATGTATCAATATAATTCTAATAATTTTAATTAAAAAAGCTAATCAATATAATTCTACACTCAACTGTATTAACATTACGTCTCTTTAAAGTAAAGAGCATAAAATGTACTTCGTAATTAATTAAAACATTGTAACTTATACTAAATAATATACAGGGTGATTATAATTAAACATCACTTTCAAAATGCTGTAAAAAAAGAACCACTGCTCTGAATGACCTGAAATTTGAACTGAATATACTCGAAGAAGGGAAATGGTATGGCGTAAGAAAAATAAATGCAATTAACTCGCGATAATCCGACAGTTACGGGACCGAGGGGGTGTTGGATTATCAAAAATGTCGGATTACCAAAGGTTGATTTTTTAAAACTGAATTTTGACTGCTAAGGCAAGAAAATTTAAGTTATGTATATACACTACTATATGTACCACAGTACGTATATTCTTACAATACATGTTGAGTACATATTTTACGGCCATTGAGGATATAAAAAAAACACTCAAATTAGGCGTAGTTTCATACAAATGAATACGTATGTATGTAATACTAATTTATTACTGTATTTATGTCGTAAAAAAATAAAATTGCAGTATATAATGTAAAATATAATTTTATGTCTTAAAATAAAAAATAAAAATACGTGCATATGTATTTACGGCTGAAAAAAATCTGTAATCGTTTTTTGTTTCTTCTTACGTAAAGAGTCTATCATGGTTTTTTCTTGAATATCTTTTGAATATTAAAATGTTCTCGTAGTCGAGTTCCCTCTCCTCACATCAACGTTTGCGTGTCTGTGTCTGCAGCAAGCGCAGTGACGTCATCCGACGCGGTGTCGGACTGTCAAATGTCGGATCATCGCGAGTCAACTGTTAGCACTAGATGGCGCTTTAAGCGTCGTAACGTAAATGGGTTCGGCTACAAGTGGCATTTGAATCGCAATACGACGGCTATGGCATTAGTTGCACGTTAAACCAACTGTACTGTTCAATGTGTATGACTGTATCGCGTTTTTACTGAAGAAATGAATTCCGAGTCCTTCAACAGTCGTGGCACTATTAGTTTAAAGCCCATCCGCCATGGCAAGGTCGTACCTTATCGGATGGGAATAATCGGTTTTTAATTGTCCTGAGGCAAAAACCGCACAAAAAGCAACAATAAAATCGGTTGTTAATTATCGCGAGACTTGCGCAAGACATATTCAATATGCTGTCCACCGTTTTCTGCCACAAGTTGAAACCGAGAAACAGCATGTTCCACAACATATCCGAGTGTCTCAGGGGTCACGTTGTGAATGTTTTGCGCAATGCAACCGATTTCATTGTTGCTTTTTATGCGGTTTTTGGCCTCAGGAGACATAAAAACCGATTTTCTTTCCCATCCGAGGTGGTACGACCTTTGCAGTGGTGAATGGGCTTTGAACTAACAGTGTCACAACTGTTGAATGACTTGGAATTCATTTCTTCAGTAAAAACCCGATACAGTCATACACATTGAACAGTACAGTTAGTTTAAAGTGCGATTCAAATGTCACTTGTAGCCGAACCCATTTACGATATGACGCTTAAAGCACCATCTATTGCTAACATTTGGAACTATTTTGTTTTTCTTACGTCATATCATTTCCCCTTTCTTCGAGTAGATTCAGTTCAATTTCAGTTCATTCTGATCAGTGGTTCTTTTTTTTTACAGCATGTTTAAAGTTGAAGTTTAATTATAATCACCCTGTATTTATTCTTTATTTCTAAAGTCTGGATATTTGTCATTTCAAAGATAAGAGATTATTACTGAAAGGGATATGAATTTTAAAGAATTTTCTTATCTCTGTCGCGGACTTTGAAATTAAAATACTTAATCATTTTGAAATACAAATAAATCACAAAAAACCTCTTCTTCCTTAATAATATC
>JAFIDM010000005.1:5728802-5831444 GCA_023159025.1 Thereuonema tuberculata
TAAGATTTGTGTGTTATGGTCCCTTATATATTACAGTCTACACACGATGAATTACTATAGAAATTCAAAATGTCTCAGTCCTGGATTGTCATGGCTGCCCACGTGAGGAACATCCATTTCCATCCATTTCCAAGTTCGCTCAAAATAAAATTTAAGTTCATTTCTTTCATGTCATTATAGAATTACTTATATTTTAATATTTTATTGTAAAGCTTGGTTTTTTTTTCCACACTGTGGTTTTATTGTATTGTAAATGTAATAATTATTAAATTGTTTCAAAACTAATAATTCTGACAAAAAATGCTTTTAAACAAGAAAACAAATCAACTGAATATTTGTAGATTATTTCGAAACCATTATTCTTTGCCTTTTCGATATAAAAACCCTTCATTATTTTTACTCGTCCAACTAAACAACTATCTCCTTTTGTTACCGAGGTATTAAGAACAGAAATGTTTCCATTTCTTTATCGAAATCCCAGCCTTGGGTTGTTTCTGATGCAGAGAAAATTACGTTGGGTCGAAAGAATTCTTTGTTACGTGAGTGGTTTTCCAGTCCATTGGGATCCTTCTTCTCTTCGACTTTTTTAAAGAAAAAAAAAGCACCCTTTGCCTCCGTTTTCTATTCAGTCCTGTCCATCTTTCGTCCCAACTTGCAGCAACAAATCCTTGGGTGCATTGGCATCGATTCAATCGTGAAATGCACCATTTGAATTGCACCCTTTTTTCCCTCCACTCCACAGGCACTGTCGAGCTACAAAGACAAATGCTGTTTGTTGATTTCTGCGTAAGAGAAGGGATAAAAATAAAAATGGGAGTTTCTGCATAGATTTCAGTCCCAATTGCAATACCTTATTTTCTGATTTTGTTTTCCAAAGCAAAACTCAGTTTGGTGATTGACAGTAACTCTGTTCTCCTCGTTTTACTACAGTAACGAAATAGGTTTAAAAAAATATTTTCTTTTCGTATTTATTGTGTAGATTAACAATTGTTAACTACAATTTACAAATATTCGAAGGATTTGTTGATGTCTTTTATTCATTTAATCGTTCCATTCTTTCAGATGGAAATTTGAAATCTTTTTTGTTTTTTATGGAAATAGTTTTAAATAATATGACAGCCTGCAACAGCAGTAATTTTGTTGTTGTAGAAAATGTCACAGAACATTTTAAGTTTGTTTTATTTGTTTCGTAAGTTTTCAAAAGTTGCCAAATTTCTTGATTTCATTTACATTAATATAATATTATGTAAAAGTTTTCACTTCATTCGTTGATTATGTTTTGTTTTGTTTTTATTTCAAAGAGGTAGTTTATTTCTTGTAGAATTTCTTTAAGCAATGGTTAACAACGAATGAAACATTTCTTAAGAACTCAGGGTCTTATTACAACAAAAAGATTCGATTTTGAATGAAACTTATTTAATGCTGTTGTCTAAAATAGAAATAAATAAACTTTTAATTTATGAAATGAAATTGGGGTGATCAGTTGCTGAGAAGAGAAGCCTCTAACTAAGGCTTCTTTTCTTTTTGAGGACTTTTTAATTTTTAGGCACTGAAATAGTTTGAATAGTTTAGCTGGGTTTTTTCATATTTTATTGTAAGAGTTGCCACAAATTGTGGGTCGTTAGTCAGTATCCTAAAACAAAGTATGGATTTAGAAAAGAAGAAAAGACAATTGATAATCCCGATGGAATTCTGATTTCAATCTATTCTTGAGTTTCACGAGAGTAATCTCATGACGTGGGAGACCAAGTGAACGAAGCGAAAAAACGTTGTTATTTGATTTTTGAATTAAGATGTAAAATGTGTTTCCCATAAAGAACCAAGATGGATAGAAAGCTGTAGTGGACGGTTACCAAAAGTCATGTGATTCATTGAATAGTCATGTGATTATAGAAAGAAAGACAGAGTAAATGAGAATTTAGATTTTCTTCTAATTTTGAATTTAATTGCCTTTTCTATTAGAACTGTCAATATCATGGAAAAACTTCTATTTTCTTTATATCACGATGTACAAATTATCTAAATATTGTTTAGAAATATTTCTTTATAAGTCAAAGTTATTTTCCTCTTTAATTTAAAATATTAATATATTTTTGACATAATATATTTGAAACAACTTACATATCATTAATATAACATTTCAACATGTGAGCTATTTTACCTAAATGTGTTTAGAATCTTAAAAAAATAAATAAATAAACCTTCCTTTAATAAGCAAGAGATGAATTGTCTGAAACAAGTTTGAATCAAAATTCGTGACTGATATCTTTGAAATACTGAACTCTTTTGTTTCAGGTTTATCTCTAAAGATATCAATTGTAAAACTTATCACTTGAAATTGGATAATTCCCATGTGGTTGTGTTTGATATCATTTTTATGTATTTTTTGGTGCTCTCTAGCTTAAGTAGGTTTTTGTCTTCCTAAGGAAACTTTTTCATTCAGGAGGGATTTGGTTTTTCTTTTACGACGAATCCGTTTCCTCTTGGGTTTACGACATTTCATGGCTGTCGTGTGATGTGCCAAATGGTTTTTGGAGAAGCCTTGCACAGTTATTGGTTGCCAATAGGTTAGGGTTAAGACGGTGGACCCGGTCTCCTACAACCAACCGATATGTATGCAGATGGAGACTTCAAAAAGAGTTGGTACAACTTTGTTGAGAGTGTTCAATGATCTACGCTCCGCCTGATGCTACATGGAAAGCTCCAGTGGGCGTCTCCAAGTGCAGTGACAGGTTTTTCATGAGAATATTTTCCAAATGACATATATATACATGAAAACAAATTGACTTTTCAATTGATGAAAAAAAACCAACAATGATTAATTAAATACGTAATAATACATTATTGAAAGTTTTCAGGTTTGAAAGACTAATAAAAAAAAGATAAGCTCTTATATAACTATTGCACAATATTGCATTTTCGTAATTTTGAAATTTAAGGATTTATAATTTGTTAAATTAAGCATCAAAAACAAATAACAAACATGAATAATTTAGACAGTGAATTCCTAATTTATTCATTACAAACATCCATTTCTTCAAGAAGAATGAGTACATAATTATTGGGTAATTCAGTGCTGTGTTTCCAAAACGAATATTCATTCGAAATTTCATGGACATCAAATGGATTTCGAGTAATAATGTCTCTTTCGGATATATTGAAATTTTGGCAGGTTTTTTATTCGTTGATACGTAAATCACAGATGATTTGTCGTCACACTTTTCTTTTCAAATCTTTTCTTACTAATTAAACTGTAGATTACAGAACAAAGAACTTATAAGAACTTATAACTTATAAAAAACAAAATTCTTGAATTTGTAGACAATTCTATGTAAGTTTCTGTAACTCGTAACAAAACAAATAGTTTTATGTAAATTCAAGCATTGGTAATATCGTGATAATACATGATACTAGTTGACCCGTGCGAATAATTCGCAACCCAAAAAAAAACACTTTTGCGAAATAATAAACAAATCTAACAGCTGTCGTGCATGTTAGTTAAACACATTGTTAATAGATAGCGCCTTCTCCATTTTATAAAAAGGTTGACCCGTGCGAATAATTCGCATGGTATATTGATCAGTCACCGAATGGTGATGTGGAAATAAATAATTCAACAGATTGTCAATAGATGGCACCTTCTACATTTTTATAAAAAGATTTTTAAAATAAAGTTTTTTAATGAAAACATTAATTTTAAACAATTTGTTTATTTTCGTCGTTAGCGGTGAACGTAATCTTCAGAATGATATCTCAATCATTGATTTTGATAAAGTATTACTGGAAATAAAAAAAAAAAAAAATCTTTGAGAAATAATATGAGAAGTTAACAATTTTTATGTTTTTCATTGTAATAAATCGTTTATTTTCACTAAAATAAAAATCTTTGATTGTTTCTTTTTGTCTATTCTTATTAAATAAACTTTAATATAAGTGCATTTTTATTAAAAAAAAAGGATATATTTGAAGTTTATCACGCTATAGCATTATTTGAAATGTTGTTTCGCTTTCGAATGATAAGTCGCTTCTGTTAAAGCATGTCTACATCTTTATAAAAAGGTTTTTAAAATAAAGTTTTTTAACGAAAACATTAATTTTAAACAATTTGTTTATTTTTAGTCATTAGCGGGGAACGTATTCTTCAAAATGATGTCTCAATCATTGATTTTGATGAAGTATTAAGGGAGTTATGGCGTTCCGACACAAAAACACCTTTGAGAAATATTATATAAGGATTATTTCCTTTAACTGATTGTTTTTGCTGTGAATGAAAGTGAATTGTTTTGAATAAGAATTTTTTGTCTTTGCTTGTCAGTGCCTGGGTTTAAATGTAGAGACCTCTTTGTAACATTTCGGAATTTATATAAAACTAATAAGGATATTCCTTGATACAACGTACATTTATCTCCAAATTTTCAGTCTGCTATGATATATTATTTTCGAGTTATTGCGGTAAGGAACAAATAGGAGGATTTCCATTTTCCGACTTTATTTAAATTCTTTTTAGCGGCCTCTTTTGTACAGCTTGCCTGTAAAAAAAAAGGAGAACCGCTGTTGGTGTTGTTTTTGTGCTGGATGTCACACTCTGTAGTGGCCAAACGGTTAGAGATATTGGAATGAAACCTTCACCATTGTGTTTAGCATCAAAAAGAAGGTGACCATTTCCAAAAAATCAGACCTGTAGGACCATTCCCCGACCCCCCCAAGGAGTGTTTTGCTAATAAGGGATTGCTAAAAACCAAGAAACCTGGTAATTTCCTTATTATTATAAATGTGATTATTGCGAATGAAAAAGGTACAATTGTTGCGTTTACTGTCATTGTTATGATTGCTGTAGAGCTGCATTATAAATGTGATTGTTGCGCATGCAAAAGACGCAAATGTGGCGACGTGCGGAAAAACGAGATGCTGATGCAAAGCGAGAAGCTTCACGCTTGCGTAAAGAACGGTCTCACTCAAAGTCAGAGACAAGAGACAGAGAACGAGAAGAAATGCTGAAGCATATCGCCGACTACGATCTGATCACTTCCGATAAAATTGTGTTTATAAAATTATGCATATTATAGGGCCGCTTTGCTGTTGACACATTCTAAAAGCATTAATTACCTTAATAAATAGCCAACTAAAACGGCACCAATCAATAAATTAAAACAAGACGCAATAAAAACAACGTACGTTTCGATGCCCCTTCTTACGGGCTTCATTGTCAAGTTAATTAAAAAGACCCCCCCTACCTTAAAATGTTCATCCCTTGACGGGAGTTGTTGATCAAATGAGTTCATTTCAAATTTTAAGGTAGGGAGGAACATTTTAAGGTAGGGGGGGTCTTTTTAATTAACTTGAAAACGAAGCCCGTAAGAAGGGGCATCGAAACGTACGTTGTTTTTATTGCGTCTTGTTTTAATTTATTGATTGGTGCGTTTTAGTTGGCTGTTTATTATTAATACATCGGCACGTTGTTTTTTATCATTAATTACCTTGTTTAGGCCGCGCGATTGCCGATGTAGCTAAGACACTGGCCTCTCACCTCTGAGTCCCGGGTTCGGTTCTCATGTGGGTTTATTTCTCATACCATCCTTTCTCAGTCTTTCTCTCCGTCTGTCCTTCTTTCCGTGGGATAGTACAAAAGATCTTTCAGGTCGACATGCTCGCCAGTCATGCCACCCACTTTCAATTAATCTAATCTAATTACCTTGTTTAGTTCACCACATTGGGTTGTTGTGGTGTTCTTATTAATAGATGTTCCAATCTTAGGCGAAACCTGAAATACTTTACTGGTATAATTATAAAGAACATTCAACATTCTTTCTCAGTTGAATTCAGTCTTTTGTTTTTAATTTTATTAACAATAACAGTTGAAAGATTAAAAGTTAATACCGTGGGATTCTCGAAGAATCTTCAAAGCCTGGCACAGACGATCGTAAACATTAGAAATCTTTCAAATAGATAGCAGTGGTTTAAAATTATTTATTCCTTCAAATAGTAGATAATGACTTGATTTCAAAAATATTGTTAAAATAATAATAATGTATTTTTTTTTATTTCACACGTAATTTGTTTACCACAATCTTTCCTTTATTCAATTCAGTACAAAAGTTTTTTGAATTAATTAAAAGGAAACCTTTAAAAAAAGAGTCTTAGAGAGATATAAATGAATATATAAAATATATATTATATAGCAAAGAAGAACAATTCAATTGTGAAAGGCTACGTAAAATATGAAATACATTTGAAGATTCTTATTTTCTATTTTTGTTTTTTGATGTTGTATTAGGATCAGGACTAAATCAAATCTAGATGTATTTTTTTAGTTCTATTAGCATACTTTAATTTCAACAATAATATTTCTTTTCCGGATTCTATTTACAAACGACTACTTCATGTGCCTTTAATTGATGTTAATTAACTCATCATGCCTTATTTTAACATGTTAGTTATTATTATTGCTTAATTATTGGAAATTGCTATTCATTATCAGGTTTATTAAATTAAGGTTTTATACTCTTATGCCTGCTTTACAGAATCTCGAAAACTTGCCTCAAACTCGAAAAACTTTACACTTGCTCGAAAAACCTGCCGCTAGTACATATTATTTTCAGGCAGGTTTTAGAAGCACCTTTAGGGGTGAGAAACCTTTATTTGAAAAACTACGATAGTTTTAAGTTCACGCTAAAATCTAGCTGTCCTTTTACTTTTCATTCACAGTTAATTCAATACCTTCTTGTTTGCCATATTTCTTTTCTTTGTTTATCTCCTCTGCAAAATGAGTTAAAAATTTAATAGTAAAACAAAAGTTCCAATTTAACTTCTTTGTAGTTCGCCAAATGCCATTTTTAATAGCGATCTCAACGATGGCAAAATGAGATTTGTCACTCGTATGTTCAGAGAAAAATTCATAGCTATTAGTTTGGAAAGTAAAATACAGACCTCCCTACAAGAATAGACTTGGTAAATAATACAAGTGATTTCGGGCGTTACTGGTGCCTCGAATAGGCGGCTTTTTATATTCCAGTTACATCTACAAAGTGAATGGGATGGAAGAACTCATTCTCTTAAGAGTTAAAAATTTATAATCTTTTACATTTTATC
Organism: Thereuonema tuberculata; assembly: GCA_023159025.1. NCBI lineage: Eukaryota > Metazoa > Arthropoda > Chilopoda > Scutigeromorpha > Scutigeridae > Thereuonema > Thereuonema tuberculata. Next base: position 5,735,892 of record JAFIDM010000005.1, read on the forward strand.
TTCAATAATTTTCTAACAAGTGAATATAATTTTGTGCTAAAGCGTAAATTTAAGAGCCACCCATACTAATATTAAAAAATTAAAAATAATAATAAAAAAAGGAAGTACAGTAACGTAAGGAAAAAGAAAAAAAAACTTTAGGAAATATGAAAATAAAACACACAAAAAAAACACGCGGACATTGAGAAAAAAAAGATGTAAGATAAAATGGTTTGAACCGACTTTGAAGTATATAAGTCCGAATCTTAACCATCAAGCTATAGCTGACAACTGAAATGACATGATTGCATTTCTAACTTTTAAGCTAATAGCAGAAATTCAATGATAATAATTCAATGATGCCAAATATCTCGAACATGGGGGGAGTGCGTTGGCCCCTTAAAATACCCTAATCCTACGTTGTTTGAGCGTCTGAGCACGATGGTGAAGTCCGTTGGTCGATCCGACCTTTCGTTCTGGAGTGTTTAGGGAGGTACAGTGTTTTAATGACAGCAATGCCAAATATCTTCCGTTTTGCAGTTGTTAGAAGAGGACAGACACGGACGGACGGACAGGACAAAAGCAGTAGCTACTGATTTTTGGTCGCTATCACAAAAGCTCCCAAATGGATCACTAAAAATGGAAAGAAACAAAGATGAAGTCTGATCATAAGACTAGCTATTGGTTATTGGGGGAGGGGAACTCAGCTGAAAGAAATGTTCTTGCCTCGTTTTTTAACCATACTCTGGGTGTGTGAAGTTCTTTTTTTGACTTTGTACAGAAAAATCTACTTAAGTGAATTTTGTTAAATTTTAGCAATGATGAAAACAAGGAAACAAACTGAAAAACTCTAATTAAACTGTTCCCCCTTATTTTTCAACGGATTAACAAGTTTGAATTTGTTAGAGATTGAATAACAGAAATATTTTGACATAAAAAATGGTATAATCACTTATTTTTCTGTCATTTTAGATTTGATGTAACGTTTGCAGATATTTGTGACTGAATTTTCCAATCCAATAGATGTCTGTTAGGTAAAATATAAAGTATTTTTGATTATGCAAATATTACACAGTCAAATTACAGTTTTTATTACTTTTATCGTTAATGGATTTTGACGATCAATAACAACTAAGAAACTCATAACACTTAGATAAACAACACTTAGATAAACAACACTTAGATAAAGACTCTAGTCATTAAAAACAAGATGCATTTACTGTAACGTTACAATTCGAATACTATCGATAGAGGCCTTAAAGAATTCAGATTTCTCCTGAAAATCCTGCACAGATCTCGCTTTGTTGAGAGATTGAACGGAACTGAAACATTGATGTCAGTTGGTAGCACAGGAATATCATTAGGGGTTGTTGCAGCATCAATTCAATTATTCCGAAACCATCCTCGGTGTTTTTGAACAGCAACAGTGGCATTATTCAATGCAGAAGCCGTAAACGTATATTATATCTGCATTTTCGAGTATTGTGAAGATGCCTTTTTAACAACACTTGTACAATGTATTTCTACAATCAACAGTCAACTGATGTTTCTTATCGATTCAGTGGCAGGAGCGAAGAACACTATCGAATTCAAAATACTGTACATTTCTGTAGCTACCGGAAACTGTTTTTTTTTCTTTAAATGAATGATACTAAGAAAATGACCTCTGAGATTGATGACCTTTCCTCCTGGAACATCATTCTGTAAATTTATTACAAAATTACAAAATTTATTTATTCTTTTATTACTTATAAAAGCTGTTTAGTTTCTTTAGTTCAACAGCATAAATCGAAAGCCCTAACCAATAGTTTAGTTTTACCACAATTAATTAATATATGCTATTAATACTTTTCTTTGCGATCTTAATTGTTTCTATTTTTCTTGAAAAACAATTGTTAATTATACTTTTTAATTATTTTGAATTTAGCCTCGTCCTTTCAATTTTAATCTTCAAAATGAAAACTATCGTGTTTTGGAATCAATTTTTGACAAATATTCCAATGCTGTAATTCGTCTATTTCTTTTCAAACAATTGGTTGTATTAAAAGAATTAAATTTAGGATACATTCATATTGAATCCATAATAAAACGATGTCTGTTGCAGTAAAATTTAATTCAATTTACTAAATTTTGACATTTAATTCAATTTATGATCCTATTAAAGAAATATAATTTACTCTTAATGGCGCAGCTGGGAAATGTATCCCTGGTGTCCAGTGACTGTTCAGTGATTGTCTGTTAGGAAGTTTATACCCTTAACAATTTAAGGTTTAGAGCTTGTGTGGGTTTTATGACATCAAGTGACATTTATGATGATAGACAACGAACCATTCTCAGCACATATCTTTGGAAGGTCCTAAAGATCCTTCTCCTTCTTTTGTCCTTTGCAGTGTCTGTGTTTGAATGAATTATTCGCCCATTTCATAAGAATAACAGAAGTTCTTCTCTTTTGAGTGTTTTTAAGAAATTCCAATTAGAGATTGCAGAAAACTTAACGCTTAAAAAGTTTTCTAAAATAAAGAAAATTACATCTACAAAGATTTGGTATTTTCTTGTGGAAGAATGATTTTTTTCCATCATTACGAAGCAAAAACAGAACATTTGTTAAAACTAAAATCAGGTTATTTTAAAGTAAGACTCTAATACTCCAATTGTAAAATTAATTAATTTTATAATTAATTAAAAGTTACAACGAAAACAGAAAGATTGAAATTTCATGAAATGAATATCAGGTTAATGTTAATGATATTCTAGAGAGTTTTCTGATGCAGATGCAAATGTTGCTGCTCTAATAATAACAGAAAACAATTGATTTTCTCGTGACAAGAATCTTCAAAATTAGAACTCTGTATATTAGACCCAGAGTTTAATCCGGAAGGTTCTTGTTGAATAAGACTGGCCACTGAAGCTGAGCGAATTACCGAGAGATGAAGAGACTTGGATCGATTTGTCGTATTTTGCAGTATTTGGACCCTAGCAATTTTAGTCTATCAATATTGACAATAATTTTTTTTAAATAAATAAATTATTTTAAATAAAATCCGCCTCCAAGTAAAGCAGACGGTATGAACTCAAATGATCCTTTGACTTCAGATGCACGTGTAGAATAGTAATCGCTTCACAAGATAATTTGAAGCTTCAAGACAGTTTTGTCTGTCTTCTTTTTTTCTTTTAAGTATTCAATATCGACATTAACTGAAAAGGTGTCGTGTTCCACTGCAGCTGAATAAGAATGAGGTCTTCATTATCTTTTATTATAACTTGAAGAATCCAATGATTGACTTATTAAAAACCGAAAACAGATAAACCAATTAATAATTGTTAAGTTGCAGAAAGGCAGCCATTGTTTTGACAAACTTTGTTGCTTCTGTCTGGCAATTTGTTGATGGATCAGGCTACATTATTATTCTTTTCGTAAGAGAGATTCTTGCAGCATCAAGGAAACGTTGCCAAAGGTCCTTATTATCTGTTACTGTCTTGAAGCAAAATTCATTGAGTGCCCCCATAGTACATGCGACAGCAACTAGGGTACACATTATGTAAAACTAGAAAAGTATAAGAAAGATTCTGGTCTCACAAAAAGAAAGGAATCATAGGTTCTACTTCTTATGTAACAATTTTCTGTTCATCTACACTCATTAACAAAAAAAACGACGACCTAGAAGGAGTTCTCCGATTGTAATGAACTTTCGTATGCAAAGACATTAGGACCGCCCATGCAAATGATTAAACTTTGGTGTCCGATAAATGAATAGCGAGAGCTACAGCGCATCGGAACTGCGCATTCAGCAGGTATATATAAGAAGCGATTCTCAATCTGATGGTCAAAATTTCTGTTGCATTGCGAGTTAGGATACCTTTCAACGACTGAAAAAATGCATCGCCGCAGGATTCGAGCTCATTACGTGCAACTGTCAGAGTTTGAAAGAGGTCGTATCATTGGATTGAAAGAGGCAGGTTGGGCAAATCGGAGAATCGCTCGTCATATGGGTCGAAGTGATGCGGCGATTAGAAGATGCTGGCAGGAATGGGTGGACAATGGCAGATTTCAGCGTCATGAAGGTAGCGGTCGTCCTAGGACCACAACAGAGCGATAGGATACAGTGATTGTCAGATCAGCTGTCACAGCGCCTGAATCATCGTTATCAACCATCAGACATGCGACCCGCACACTAGTGTCCACCATGACCATTCACAGACGGCTGAGAGAGCGAAATCTACGCTCGTAACCACCGCTGCGCCACCTGCCACTCACGTCTGCACACCGTCGGGCCAGATTACAGTGGTGCTTGGCTTGATCCGATTGGAATGATGCTGACTGGGGACATATAGTGTTTAGCGATGAATCCCGCTTCCAACTGTGTCCTGACGATCGTCGCAGACGTGTCTAAAGACTCCCAGGGCATCGTGCCGATCCTGCTTTCACTATTGCAGGCCATACAGACCCTCAACCAGGAGTTATGGTCTGGGGTGCCATTTCTCTTATAGCCGGACCCCTTTGGTCGTCATTAGCGGCACACTTACAGCACAGCGGTACGTCGATGACATTCTGAGACCTGTTTTGCTACTCCTCCTTTTGCAGTACCCTGGCCTTATTTTTCAGAAGATAATGCCAGACCACATACTGCACGTGTTGCTATGACCTGTCTTGCAGCTTGTGAAACACTTCCTTGGCCAGCCAGATTCCCAGATCTCTCTCCAATCGAGCATGTCTGGGATATGATGGGAAGGCGACTGCATCCACCAGGGAATGTGGATGACCTAGACCTTATTGAGCTCGTTACTTTGTAACTCTGTAACTCTGAAATAAATCATTCAATTTGTCTGAAATTTTAATCATTACCTATTTTGTATATAATCTTCCTCTCCACCAATTTTTGTCTCCATCGGACAACTCCTTCTAGGGTCGTCGTTTTTTTTTTGTTAATGAGTGTATTTTCAAATGTGCATTAGTTTTAGAGTAAAACGTTGTCTTGCTAATATGAAAACTTAGGCTTAAATGTCTTAATATTATGGCGCTGCTATTATCAGATGAATGTTACTATATCTTCTCGTTTTTGATGTTCCATTATTTCAAAATGCCTGGTGTGCTTCTACAGCAACATATGAAGAAACTAAAAAATATTTAGTGGTTGAAAATCATAATTTCAGGTTTCAGATGTTTTATACATTGTTGGAGACTTCTTCTTTTGTTTTTCATCTTGACGTTGCACCAATTTATTTTTTACTCTAATTTACAGTTTGGAATTCGTAGCATTTATTGTACAACTAATTTTAAAACTAATAGAACAATATTAAAAAAAAACGTATTTCAATATAATAAAATTCTTATAATCAGTCTATATTATGTTATATTTTCTTTAATTAGAATCAATATTCTAAAGATAAACGAGAATTTTACTGTTATCTGACTAAGGAAGTTAAAATAAATGGTTAGTTTTGTTGCATCTCGCAGTAGAAATTAAATATCTGGGAGATACATAAGTAATACAACCAAATGTTTACAACAACAGTTGATTTTTATAACGAATTCCATTTGTTAAATAGTAAAAAGTTTTATAGTTTTATAGCTGTCCTAGGAAAACCGTTACTAATTGAATCATTTAAAAAAAAACCTTTATTTTAATATTTGGGAAAATGAAATCCCCATTTGAAGAATTAATAAGTAAAGAACTCTATGGAATATACAATTTGGTGTTGAAGCGTTTAAAAAACATGTAAGGAAAAACATAGTGCTCAAAAACAGCAGAGTGGATCCTGACTTCATCAGACTTTTCAAAAACAATCCAACTATGCCACAACTAAAAATTATACCAAAAATTCATAAAGAAAAAGAAGCTTCTGGTCTATTCACACCTTCGCCGATAATTGACTGCACTCGTTCCGTCATTTCCATCTTTGATTTGATTCTATCAAAGTAGCTCCGTACCCTCAAGATCATCTCTAATCAGAACAATAGACAGGTTATCCAAATTATAAAAATAGTTAATGTGGTGACGAAACACTCTTCCGTCTCTATTTATCTCCATATCTTTACATCTAATAGAGGAGGCGTTCCATTTAATTTTCTAAACAACATGAAAAACAACGAGATTTCATCTGATGATTACGACCAAAAAAAAATAAAAAATAAAAACCACTATGATGGATTTGCAGAAAAACCTTCTAAAGTTACAATGGTTTCAATTTAATAACAACTTCTTCCTACAAAGTATAACTCTGTTCATAACGTCCATATTGGCTGAACTCGTCTCGACTTACATCGAACTAAAAGCTTTGGAAATTCTTAGAAGAGATGAAATACAAGTTCATTGTCTCTACATTAAGTGAATGATCTCCTACTGGCTTCCTTTGCCGATTTTCAATTGGGCATTAGTGATATTTTTGAAATTTTTATTACCAAGGAATTGAGAGAGAAGAGCAATATTCTATCTCCTTCTTGAACATTCTCCTAATTAGGCAGCCATGAAGGAGTGTTCCGTAAACCAACCTTTTCGGATATTACCATTAATTTCCATTCAGCCCTTCCACATATTTAGAAAACCAACATTATATGAATGCTTATCCATAGAACCATTTGCTCTTCCGTTTCCCTATTGGAGTTCTCCACAACATTTATAACTTTGAATCAAAAAATCTGTGAAGATCGATCTTTCCGGATACGTTTCTATTCCCTACAATAGCTTAGCGTTTCCATCGATCAGCTTAAATCCTTCAATATATGTACTACAGCTAAATCTTTGAATTATTTTTACAGATTCATTACACTTGCCAAACCAACAGATAGTTTCCAAGACAGTGGTGTAGTTTAAGATATAGTTCATGGTAAACAAACTGCCTATATCAAGGAGAAATGCAAGCACCATCAATAAACAACATAGGACATACGTAATCGTTCAATATTCCGTAGATGCAGGACAATCCGATCATCATTGCAAAAGAAAAGAATGCCCTCTTGAGGAAGTGCAAGGAGTCTATACATATTTGTCTTAACAATGACTGTTGTAAAGATATCCTCTCCATTCAATCTTTAGCAGAATATGATTGGACAATTTACTCTCATAAAATTTCTATGTTGTTATTATTTTTTATCTTTTTTACCTCTTCTTCTACAAATTATTTGGACCACGTTGTCATTACGAATCTTACCCTCCTTCCTGTTCGTCAATCTCCAGCCCTTATCATTACCACTCCCTGATGTGAATGAGATGTTCCCGATAGGGATTCAATGTTACGCGATATGTATTTACCCACCGTCCACCCCTGTAAGTGAGTTGAAAATTCTGTTGCACATCTTTTCCTTTATGTAAATGTGAAATATGTTTATAAGAGCTGTACTTTGTATGTCGTTAAGCTGAAGAAAGTCATGAAAAGAAACAGAACGGAAAGACAGAAGCTGTATTTTTTGCTAATATATTCATGATTTTTAAAGTTGTTTTGTGTATTTCCTTTCATACTGCGTTACTTCAAGATTCAAGATCCACACGTTAAATTTGTGCAAACATATAAGGAGTTTAAACAAAGGCTTTTGTAGAATTTAGAGTTGATGTTAAGGGATTGATTAAATTTCCAACAGCAGCTTTTTAGGAAGGGTAGGAAGTAATTACGGATGTTTTACCCCCACCCCCAACCCTTTTAATTCATTGCGGGTAGATTTGTTAATTTTTATTATTTTTCCATTTCAAGTGGTATTAGTATGCTACAAAACAAAACATTACAATCTTCTTGTTATAACGAATTCTACGATAGAAGAGAATGAAATTGTATTTGAATTAATTCTCCTTCGCTTATTGTCGTAGAGTAGCCTTAATCCGAAATGCTTTGACGGAGAAAATCCGACAAAAATTTTTCGATTTTGGATATTTCCTAATTTTGGAATATTTATAATCGAATTGGAGAGATGTAAAAAAATTTCAGGAAAATCGCATTTTATTCAAAATAAAATAAAAGAAATCACGACTGTACAGTACAGTAATCAGTAGAGTAAATCCCGACTGTGTTCGTAATACTAATACTATATTTGGATGAATTAAGTTATTTACTACAATCAATAATAGAAAGACATTTGTTTGCACTATTTTATTAGAAAATTAGGAATGTCTTTCTTTGGTTTGTAATAATTTCAAATAAAAAAATATAACTACAGGAAAGTTGTAGCTGATAAATAAAAGAAGGTTGGGATTATTAGAATAAGAACATTTCATTTCAATTGTCTGTATTTCCTTATTTCCAGAGTCTCTGAAGTAAGAACAGAAAAGGATGATGTCGTTTGTTATTTAGTAGCTTTTTAGATGGGGGGTTCTTTTATCTTTTTCAATTACGTAAAAGTATTTAATTTTATTTCGTTGATGTTGAACAGTTGTGGGATGGAAAGTTGTTGCTTAATTGAGCATCTGGGTTAGGAAATGTTTTTAATTAAGACAGTGAAAAGAGACGAACAATGATTATTAGGATTTAGGTTCAAAATCGTAAAAGAGCGAAGTAATGCACAATTAAAACTGAAAAGTTCGTGGAAGGCAGTGAAGTAAGAAAGAAACTTCACTAATCGTAATCTTAATGAAATTAAACCATAAAAAAGAAATTTCATTTATTTTGTTAAGTTTTTCATTAAAGTAATAAAATACAATGTGAATCTATTCAACCTAGTGATTTCCAATTGAAATTCATCTTTGTTTTCCGATGGCGGATTTTTTGAGTGTTATTTCTTTAAAAAAAAACGTTAGAGACAAAATCATGAACCCACTTAATATTTCACAACAAATTTAACGTGCGGAAATAACAACAATCTCACAATAAACACACCCACCTACATACATAAAAATTCACTCAGTGTTAGTCTATTTTAATCCTTAGCGTATGTGTTTGTTTTTATTTATTATTTAACATTAATTATTTAATAGTTAACATTAGATTTTTATAGATAACATTGATTATTTCTATTGTTTTACTATTTATTCATCTCATCAGGTACTAAAGGCACCGCCTTGTCGCTGCAACCATGCTCTTCTGTCCTCGGCCGTTCTCTTTAATTCATAATAGCTTCGGAACTCCAGAACCCTTTGTGTGTCATCCAAGAATTTTCTTCTTGGTCTTCCTCTTCCCTTTTTTCCTGCAATTTTCCCTTCCAGAATAATTTTTAGAAAATTGTTATGTCTAATCATATGTCCCAAAAATTTGGTTTTTCTTTTCTCAATATCCTGTAATAATTTTTTCTGTTCTTCCACCTCTTCCAGAACTTTTTGATTTGTCTTCTTATCAGTCCAACTAGTTTTTATCACTCTCCTCCATATCCACATCTCAGCTGCCTGAAGGCGATTAATATCTTGTTTCCCTAACGTCCAGGTTTCACTGCCATACATCAGGATGCTCCATAGAAACGTTTTTGCAAAGGCCTTTTTAGTTTCAATATTCAGATGGTTTGATGTCAGTATATTTCTTTTGTTTTGGAATGCTTGTTTCATGATAGCTATTCTTCTTTTTATTTCCTCAGAACTTCTGTTATCATCTGTTATGTAGCTTCCCAAATAGCAAAATTTTGCTACTTGTTCAATGTTATTTCCTCCTATTTTTATAATTGCTTTCGTTTTCTCCTTATTTTTTTCAACTATCATTACTTTGGTCTTCTTTGTATTTATTTTTAAGCCCCAATTTTGTAAAGTTCTGTGTAGTAAATCAAGCATTTTATTCATTTCTTTTTCCGAATTTCCCAATACTGCAATATCATCTGCAAATCTTATGCAATGTATCTTTTTTCCATTTATACTAATTCCTTTAGATTTAGCTTTCATAGTTTGGATTGCCTCCTCGATTTATTCATCTATTACTATTATTTTCATTATTTACTGTTTTCATCTATTAATGTTATGGTAGTAGTTTAAATATGAACTAATCTCTTATGTGTTGTTTTAACATTTCAATTTGATTCTAAATATTTTTTATGCCGATATTCTTTTATCAGATCTAATTTTACTTCTAGAATATTCAGGAAGTTTTATTCATATACTATTTCTTTGTCCTGAAGTTGTGACATCGCAAATAGTCAAACCACTATTTTATTGTCGGATGCCTATTTTCTTGTTGAAATAACTTCAGTTTTTCTTTAGGAATGAGGATGAGTTTTTTTTTGAATGATCAAATAGAAAACCTTCAATAGGATGATAAGTCGTATTTTGCCAATTCATGATAAAACAAGGGAGATGTAGGAAACATTTACTCCTTTACAGAATATTCACAACTTTTGTTTCAGAAATTTTGCAAAAATTTCTGTTGCTTCTGGAAATTCCGAACTGGTTAATTTTATGAAGTATTTGAATTATGATCAACAAAGTTAATAAATTAATATCTGCAATATTGTTAGTGTAAAAAGATTATTTAGATGGTATATCATTTTACAAGAAGATTCGAGTCAGCAAATTGCTGCATAGGTTCTAATGCTCTAAGAAACTAATGTTCACTGCTAGAGGAATGGATTTTTGATTCTCATGTTATCGGAATTCATTAAAATTTCGAGAAATAGGTACCGGAACTATTGCTTTGTCTTCCGATTCCATTATGCGATCAGAACTCTCGTTAATTGCAGCAAATTTTATTGGTTATTCATCTAATTGGATTTTATTATGTAAGAAAATGTTTTTCTAAGTATTGCTAAGATACATACGAAGATAGATTTAATGGAATCGTGTGACTGTTTGTATATTATTTATTTTTATTGATTATTTTTGTATTTATTTCTAATTATTTAAAAACAGTCAAATAACTATATTTATAATTAAACATAAAATTGGGCTGTGAAGCACTTTGTCACAACACATAATTTCACATTTAAATTAAGAACGATGTTTCAGGGTTCAAGACACGAACTCTATCCTCTGGTTTTAAAAAAATAATTTAAACTTCAAACTGTCTTCAGAGTCAGGTTATTCAAATTATTGCATTAAACTGGGGAAGCAGAATTGGAAGAGTTCGTAAAAATCAAAGGTAAGTTTTATTATTCTTTGCTTCATTTCTTGAATGGATAAGCGTCCTTCGAGTTGCATCGTCTGCTATAACATTAAAGTTCATTAACATGAAAATGAGTTAGTTTAGTTTAGTTTAGCCAATGCCAGCTCTCGGCATCCCTACCATTCGCCGACGAGCCTCCCAGGAGAGCTGAGGCTGTTATAAATTTTAGATTAATAACAGGCCACGATTATTTACAAGCTCACCTTCATCGAATAGGTTTAGCTGATTCTGATATTTGACCATTGTGTGACTCTGGAAGAATGGATGATCCGCATCTGGAAAGATGTAAAGACCAAACTGATTTTGAAGAAAGAAACAGGAAAATAAGAAAAGCGAACAAAAAACGGACTTTTCAACAAGGAAATTAAGGACCAACTCAGCTACCTGGATAACAAAATACAGCTAACTGAATTTCCAGGACTCCAAAAGTATATAAAGCAAAAGTAGACAATGCATACAAATTTCGAACGATTGTTGCGTGCTAAAAAAAAAAGTCATCATGATTGTTTTTGAAATAATAATCAAGAAATACATAAAATACCATTCAAATCAAAATTCAACATCGACAATTGAGAACTGTTTCTGGAAAAATTAAAGCAATGAACACCCACAGGAAATTTCATGATGATTTTTCTCGATGTAATAAGCTATGAAATAAATTATAACCCATTGTATCTTCTCTTGGAATAAACCGAGTTTGTGATCAAACAGAAAGAATATAGCCCGACTGAAAACAGGAGGAGGAAGCACGGCAATGTTTATGACATAAAATGTAACATCAATGAAAATAAACTATGCATTTACGTAGAAGAAACGAATAGAAAATTTCATCTGCGCCTCCTAGAACACAGTTGAAAAAAGGAAATAAACAATAGGCCACTGCTATACATTGCATGGAAACAGGACATCCACAAGCTAATAATGTACTCTATACAAAAATGATGACTACCTAAGAAAAGTTTCACAAATCTCTCATCAGAAATTCTGCTACAATCAGGAAATTTATGCCTTACAATATATTTCCTTTTTTTTTACTAAAGTAATAACAGGGCTCAATTTAATTTATATTAAATTGGAACAGGTTTTTTTCTCACTAATAAATAATAAATTGCTATAGAGTTTCTTTTTTTTTATAGCAGACGACGCTTCCCATTCAAGAAATGAAACTAACGACAATAGTAAACCTTATCTTGATAGTTATGAACTCTTCCAACGCTGCTTCCCCAGTTTAATGGAATAACCCAAACTTGTGACCGGACTCTGAAGACAGTTTTAAGTTTAAATTAATTTTTTAAACGTGAGGTTAAGGCTGGATTTCTTAAACCCTGAAATGTTGTTGTTAATTTAAATACGAAATTGTTATGTGTGTTGTGACAATATACTTCATTGCCCAATTTTAAATAATACTGCACGTTAAATCATCTTATAATAAAGTGTATTTATAATTTGCATATTTCTAGAAGTTTCTGATAATTCTGGAAATTTCCTTATAGTGCCATCTGACAAATAATTTTTCAGTAGAAACTCCCGTGGTTGCACAGACGGTAAAATTCAGTAAAATTAAGTTCATCACAGTCATTTTAGTTCATCGAAGTGTTTACATTTTCTGTTTATTTATTTCAATAATGACGTGACATTATTATAAATTTAACTTCTCCCATGTCAAATACTTCTAAATCTATATTGCACACTCATTCATTCAAATCTCTGCATCAGAGTTGTCGTATTGTCCAACCCTTCTAAATTTTAATTTTCACTAATGACAGTAAATCCTTTCTTCCGTTTCCCTGTTCATAGACAGCCTTTGAAGCTATTGGAAGTAAGTGGAGCTGCTCGCATTGATATTAAACAAACACTAGTAAAACGATGGAGTAGATACATCTCAGTAGAGAAACGCTTGAGATTAAAGATTTCTTTTATTTTTACTTTTTTTTTAATTTTTTAAACTCATGATATAACACAAAGCTTACGTTTATTTTTTAATTATGATATCTGCTCAATAGAAACAATAGACATTTTTAATTTTAGTCAAAATCATTAACTCCTGTTTTTCAGTTAAGTTGTTTTTAGGCTCAAGCTCACATACGGATTTGATGAGCTTCAGTTTGGTAAGATAATGCAAGATATTATGAGAATTATATCTTCCGTATTATCAGAAATATTATGACTGTGAAAGTATCTTATATAGTATCATTAATTTACTGTGGCAGATATATTATCTTTATTTCTGCCCACTACAAAAACAGCATGAAAAAATTCACCCATAAACGGAAACCAAATACACTTCAGTTTAATAGAGAAGAAATGAAGAAATTGAAAAAAGAAAACACAGCAAGATGGTTCGTGACTTAAGTGAAGAAGATGCGCAACAAGACATGATTGAGTGAATGAAGGATGTTCAGACAAAGTACTTCTGTGCAGGATGCAAACAATCAAATTAAAATATAAGTGTATACATATTCCGAATAATTACTAATTCAGGTAATGCTTCGTAGTATTCAGTGTGTTTTAAATAAGAAAATAAAGAACTAAAAATAATAATAAAAAATAAATTTTAATCCAAATTAGAAATTTGTAAATGAGATAAATATTCATAAGATTTTTGATTTAATAATTTGTTTTGTAATGTCTATTGAATTTATATAATAAAAAGTAATAAGTACAAACGTGGTTTTCTTCTTGTTATAAATGATCTCTTCATGGAAAGCTGTTGCCACCAATGGACCACTTACTTTAATTGTGATTTTTAATTAAAGTGCAATAACAAAACGAAATATCACTTTGTTAATAAACATGGGTGTTTAGGAGGTAGTATTCGAAATATTTTCTTACCAATAGTATTTTGCAAATAAAAAGGGTTTACCATATATGGTCATTACGTAGCGATTGATTTTGTCTGGAACAAATGTCACCAGGCATGACGTTATCAACTCCGAGCAGTCAGTCCAAGATGGCGTCGTCTTGTGATCCCATAAGCGTGACCAAGAAAGGACAGACTTTGGATAGCCAAGCAAGGGGAATAGTGTGGAACGTTTTTAATTATTTCAATTTTAATTATTATTATGTATTCGTAACTGTAGAAAATACAAAAACCAGAATGTTTTCGTAATGTTTATAAGATTCAGTTACGGATTTTAGCATTAGATGGCACTGTTACGTCCTGGAAACATCAATCTAAAAGGAAATTGCATCATCAAAAGCTCTTTTATGAACTGAACTGTAATGCTGAATGTTTTAGGGTTTTAGGTCATCCAACTTCCAAACGTCCGTTCACATCGTCCGATTTCTTTTCAGTGAAACTTCTGGTCTGTTTTTGAAATTTTCCACATAATTGAATTAGAAGCAAATTATTTACCTGTTCAGTCACAAAGGATTTATTAAATACTTTTTAACAAAAAAACATATTTTTTTTTTCCTCAAGTTCCTTACATTTGGATTCACTTTGTCTCAAAAGCAATAACAAACATCCATCTCCAACGCTCGTTTCACACTGTAAATAGTCTTTCGGATTGAAACTAAAATGCCACTCTTTATGGTTTCCTAAATCTTAATTTAAGTCCCTCACGATAATAAATATAAATCCATTCCAACCCATCTTCTTGAACTTCCTGTTGTTGTTTGAACCTGTGTATTTTCAAATGATGCTCCCGTGGGCCAAAAAGTAGTTGTGGAAGAGGAGGAGGTGGGACCTGAAAACACAGGGGGTTCCTCAATGAATTCTGCAACGGCTATAGGGTTCACGAAGCCAAAAAAGTTTGAGAACCTCTGATGGGTGTCCGAATGATCATTTTATTTCGAAGTGGTTTCTTTTGTTCTCGGTCTGCAATGATAAAAAAGACTTCGTGATATCAATTTAATGAGATAAAATATCGTCTCTTTTAAAGAAAAAAAACATTTGAAATGTTTTCTTTTAAAATTGTTCTTATTAACATAAGCATCTACAATGTCAAACATTTTTCTTTGGAAAGGTTTATTATAAAATTTTAAAAGACACACTAGAGAAAAGATAAATTCGAATGCAGAAAACATTTTAATTATTCTTCTGAAAAGAGTACGAAACCAAATGATAATTGAAGGATGTGGCTTTAAATTCTCTTCCAGAATAGCCCTGAGGCCATCCTGGCTCTCTATAGAATTGGTATCGGGTTTCTTTTCCGGGAAAAATCTGGTTTCCCACATCTCATCTCCTTTGAGGTTGGTCATTTGGGAGTCTTACCTCCCGCGAGAACTTCACCTTGTTCTTCAACTTACTCAATGATTCTGCAAAATCAACGATCTGGTGAATTACTTCAATTTATTGATTATTGGAACTATTGATTGAAAAATAATCCCGAAAAATGTTTATTTTTGCAAAAAATTCATTATTATGTTTTTAACGTATCTTAATTACCATTTAATTTTTGTTTTATTATTTGTAGATAATTTCTTTTCCACTCAAATAATATGAAGTGAGTTTCTGTGCATTGAATATAATGAAGAAGAAATGAATTCACATTCCCTGATTCATTTGTCACAGCAATTAGTTCAATGGTTACTTTCATGTTTAGTGATACGGAAATTAAAAACAATACTTGATAAATTTTGATAATTGTTGGTGTTATTTTATGTTATTGGTTGCGATTTGTTTTCAAGTCTTTTTTATTAAAATTATTGTATAACTTATATAAGCTTCTTTAATATATCCTGTAATTAATTTACTCCTAGAAATCCTTAATATAATAACAACACTCCTTTATTTCTTACAATTTTTCATCCTTCTTTGCGAAGAAATAATAACAATAACAATACTAACGCGAGCAATATTGTTATTATTGTTATTTATGAAGCACGATTATTATTAATGTATTAATTGTTATTATTATTAATAACAATGCTATTGAATTTTCATTTGTTATTTTGAATACGAAAATGCTTTATTTTAAAGAATCAAAACAAGTCAGCACCTGATTAAAAAAAATCTTTAATATTGTTCACAGCACGATTTAATGTTTTAATTTTGTTCTTTTTTGTAATCCTAATGAAATGTAGAGGAAGGAGAATAATTTCTTGTCCTCTGCTACCACCTGAAGAAGTCCTTCGCTTAGAAGGACGAAATATTGAGGGAATTAAAGGAGTGTTGTTATATTAAGGAGTAATTGTATAACTTATTTTAATTTTTATGAAATTAAAGCAATGTTTGTAGATCATAGATTAATAAAGACAAGAAAAGAGAACTGATATAAACAGAACTTTAAAAATCTTTCCTTTAAGTTAGCTGAGATCAAAGACGCTCTGTTTGAAAAGCTTCTTGAGATAGAAGCCAAGTCGATAAGAATCTTTTGTGTTTTCGTTGAATGATATTTTCTTCATTCTAATGAATGTCTCGATCTGATAACGACACTTTGTTCCATCTTTAGTTTCTCTTTCTTAACAATCGATTGATGTATCGAAAGATAACAACTTTCTCAAGTTACTAAACTTCTGTAGTTTTTTTTCATCTCCAATAATTGTAAATTTGCTGATGTTTATTTTCCTAAATCTTTAAAATGGCTTCTATTGAAAGTATCTATTTCGTCACTAAATGATGCACTTCACTGTCTTTAATTTAGACTTAAAAGAATCATTTAAAGATAAAATTGAAAACACCTTTGAACCACCCTCACGCTCAAGATCTACGGAAAGGAAAGTAAAAAATCCATCAGGAATTCTTGTGGAAAAATTTAATTAATGAAGGAACTAACGAAAAGAAGAAGAAAAAATAAGAATTTAAGAAGTAAGAAGTCATTCTTCAAGTCACAGCATATTCACTGTCTTTTCAAAAGTATCAGCATTTTCTCTTTGAAATTGAGTAGGAAGATAAGCTTTCCTAGAGAAGTAAAAAATACAAGGAAATAAAAGTGATTAATGAAAGCAAACAAACAAACAAGCGTTTAACAATATTTAATGAGAGGTAGAAAAGCAAGCAATAAAGAAAACTTCCGGTTTGATCCAAATTCTGATATTAGAAGCTACTAAAATTATGGAAATGCAATTTTCTTTTAAAAGGATAAATTAAAATCAAAAGAGATAACAAATTATTCGGTTATTTTTGTAAGAGAAAAGTTTCGAGTGATGTACAGGATGTATCAATAATGTCTGTACAAATTTTAATAGCACGAATGTATGTCCACTCACCGCAACCTTCAGTGTTAGAGGGTGCTATTTAGCGGCGCTGGAGAGGAGAAATGGAAGACCAAGATAAAACTAAATGAATAGAAAGAACAACATGTTTAAAGTTAAAGAAGTTGCGGCCGACAACAGCAATTTAAAAAGAAAATATGGCTATCTAAGGTAAACTCTCAAAAAACACTCATTCCGCGACGGTTAGCAAAACGAATTTAGCTCGGGGCGTCGTGTTGTGAAGAAATAGGAAGAAACACCATTACAGTGCATGAAATCATTGATTTCTGTTCAATCTGAGTACACAACATTAAGGACATTGGTGAAATTATTTCATAACAATACAACAAAGATGGTAGGAAATAATCGGGACTGAAGGCCATTATAAAATTATTGTCTCTACGAGGAAGTTAATTAGAAATGTTTCTTTTCAGATGATCTTCCCAACATTTCTCAGAAAGCTTTATTTTCTCATTTACCTCAATTTCTAAATTCCAAAGATTGGCGATTCGTTGTCAGTTTATTATTCTTTGATTAATTCTACAATACTAATACAAAATACTCGAATCCGTTGGAACAATGGATGTACCTCAGCTTCTGTTATCTAAGATCTTTCATAAAATTTACTAATAATATAGATTTATTTACTCAAGCATTTTTAAAAATCTGTAATAAAGCTTAAATTTTAAAGAAAACAAAATTTCTCTAAAATTCAAAGTTGCAAGCAGAAGATCATCATCAGAAGACCATCATCAGAAGACAACAAGCCTGGTTGTATTTCGTGGAATCTGTTAGGGTTTCTTTTTGTCAACTATCATTTTGTAAAACTAGAATCTATATCTAAACTAGATATAGATTCTGAAGGCGTTCTGAGACTGAAGCTTTCAAATAAATTGAATAATTTATCATAATTGGCTTCAAAATTTACAGAAACGCTACAATAGAGTGGTTTTAGTCTTCTGATAAGGATCAGAAGAGTTCTAATCCCGATTTATCCGTCCGTCTGTGGACTAGTATCATTACAATCTCATTAAATTATCATTAGCTCAACAATCACAAAAATTGCGCCTTTTGCATTTGCAAGAATCACATTTATAATAATAAGGAAATTAAAGCAAATATATTGTCTTTTACGTATCAGAAGACGTTGCGAAGCATTGTGATTGGTTTACTAATCGCTATCTCTACCTTGCTTTTTAATAACTCTTCAGTTCTATTTCTCATTGGCATTCATCTTCAAAACTACAAACCGATTAAATTGATTTTTGTCTGTTTGGTTTTGATTACCTGACTGCTAGATTATATATTATCAAAATCCAAAATCAAATGTATTTGAGGAATTACCCCTTTATTCTTTTGGGGGATAGTGAAATTTTGAAGGAAAAAGAACCTAGCAATTGTAAAATCATTTGTTTAGTTTGAACGATGAAGAAGGATTGAATTTCAGCAAGTATTGCAATTTAATTCAACAGATTTTGGATCAGTTGGGATGGTAACGGTGTTACTTTACTCTTTCGAAGTCATTTGTTTAGCCGAGATTAAAGCTATCAGATAGTGAATGAAGAGAATCTACTTGGATGTTCAAAAAGAAATAAATAACATAGAGAAAAAAAAAAGACAATTATAGACCCAGTTTGTTATAAAACAGCGCAATAGATGACAGAATACTGTTCATAAAACAACTTTAATTAATTAAAAAAATTAATGATATTTTGTTGTTAATAGATGCTTGATAGCCTCGAGAGGATCTGAAATTGTCCGTGAAGTCTTGCAGATTTATCTACGTTATTGGGACAGATCAGAGTTTTTGGAGGTTAGAGGGAGGTATACTTGAGAACTGCAATTTAAAGAGTGTCCCAGACATGCTCTGTCGCGTTGAGGTCATATTACAGTATGAATATCCATATACTACTTTCATTCATATGTATGATTGATTTCCTGCCAATTATGTTAGCTTTATGGAGATACGCATCATTCCATGAACCGGACTCATTAATTGTGTTTGTGAGAAATAGTCGAATTGATGCAGGATATCAACACACTCTCTGAGAGGTGTTTTAGATATTGTCTGAGAAGATCATGCGACCTTTGCTTGATGAACTGACTACAAGAAAAAACTCTTTAATAGCCAACTGGGGATCGATTACCTTTGTACATTTGAATAGGTTCTTATGCAAATACTTCTGGGCTCTTGTTTCATTTATGGGAATGATAAGTACAATATTTGTTGGTTAAACTTTTGAGCACCAGTTTATTTCCTGCAATGGAATCTTAAATTACGAATAAATAAAAACGAATAATAACAACAGGTAAATACTTTTTTTTAATTACATAAAGTTTGTTTTCAAACTAATTACCAGCATTTTTCTGAGATTTCAATTTCCGTAATAGTTAGTTTCTCTACCTAATATAGTTACACTCAGAGCACGAATGGATTACATAAAAGAAATGTAATAATGACTTTTTTTTTTAGTTTGTAGATTATTTATATTAAACAATGTGAATAATGCCAAAAGCGGTTTTCTCCAAGTACTTATCACGAACATCGAAGAAAACTGATCAATTAACTGATCGCCTGGAAACTCAATCTCAGTAATGTTGACATCGACTTCCACGGGAAAAAAAAAGATTTAGAGAAAAGTTGGAAAACCGTAATCATAAAAGTACAGAAACATGTAGGAAAACTGACCTAAAATCAAAGGTTTTTTTTTTTTTTGTTGTTCTACTTTGGATTTCCTCAGCTGAGGAATAATTTATATATCTGTAATTTATAAATCTGTGATTCTTATTTCTAATATCCGATTTTATTCTTAATTTAGTTTTTGAAATCTCTTTACTGATCAAATCTACTTTTATTTTTAACACGTATCTATTTCTGTCTGAATTAATGAAGCAATTACATGTTGTTGTCAATTCCTCTGTGTCGCCTCATTATGGTTTTCTGACGTAGTTGTTTGCGCTAAACGAATTCCTTCAAGAGAATCTTCTTCTCATTTCGAACATAAGTGTTGTGCGCTTTCACATTAGATCTTGTCTAAAGAAATTAAAAGGGGCAGAAAATATTTTTGTAAGAATATAATTTATGGCTTTAAACACACCATAATCATTGACTGTAATCATTAATTTCATACATAAACATATAAGCATTTCAAAAAACATTGAGAGACAATATAATCACATGAATTATAAAAGATAGATATAGAATAAACAACTACAGCCACAACATCGAATTGATCCGATTATTTATTAAACTTAGTTTATTAGCTTCAAATAAAATATTAGCTTTCAAATTGTTTAGTGCAAAATTTACAAAAATTATTCTTACCTCGACACTGCAGTCGTGTTATAGAATGGAAATCTTCAAAAATTCGTAATTTTAAACATATTTTTATAATATACAACTTTAAATTGCGATGTAAGTAATAAAAAAACCAAGTAAAAATAAAAGATAGAAATAGCGTTTTACGGAATTTATTTTTTGTATAATTTAGGTATTTCTTGCTGATTAAATAAAAATAGAAAAATAAAATAATAATGTTAATCAGAGTAAATATAAAAATAATAACCAGAAACTATACGAGCTTTTTTAGATCATTATTTTATGGTGGCAGTGACGTAAGCTTTCATTCTGTCAGGTCGATGCAGTCATTATTAAAATTCATTAGAAAAAAAGATATTGCATTGGTAGCAACCACATAATGTTCAGAAAAATCTGAGAAGCTTTAAGTTGAAATTCTCCTGAGATTTATTTTGAGAAATGAACCTTCAAAATATTGTTTCTTGAAAATAATATTTATTTGTATTCATTTTGCCAATGTATTTAACTTTACTGACCACCATTGATGAAAAAGAACTATCAAAACCTTTCTTTCAAATACATTCTCCGAGAGGAAATTAGATGAAATTACAAATTAAAAAAAATTCTTTAAAAACACCAGTATAAATCTACGACTTTATGAAGTCATTATGTTTAGAACTCTATCATTGTGCTAACTTAGAGGGTCATTTGAAGAAGTTGTAATTCTTTTATTGTTTTACTAAAATAAATTTAGTGATACTTTAATATAACCACTACAAATAAGAAACTGTTTTAATACTTTTTATTTCCCTCGATAAGAATGATACGATGTTGACCCACTCTTTTCAACATTTCCATCCTTTTCATGTTATTTCTTGGTCTACGTTCATAGACAGACTATTCACTATAATTTTGAGTTGTTATCGATTTTATTTGTTTCCTCTTTGACATTAAAATTTTATTAATATCTTATATTTTTTAGTATTTATCATTTAGACGCAAAAGCAAATACATGAATTAATAAAAGTAGTTTCATCCTTAATTCAAATATTAAATCACTTAAATTATTTACGAATATAAATAATTACATCCTTAAATCTTAACTCCTATCGCTTGTTTTTCACCCAATTTCAAATCGTAAAATTATGTTTGTTTTGTACAATAAAGCAAATATAACAAATGCTACAAATATAATATTTTATAGATTTAGTCATTTCTTTCCACAATCTTAAAGACAATCCTTTTGAAAAGGGAGATTCTCTTCTCTCTACTTATCCCTACAGAATATTTATTAAACAAACATTTTTTCTGTTTTGTTTAAAAAAAAATATTCATTTTAGTTGATTTTCGTTTCTGTAATTCGTTCAGAATAGAAAGACGAGCTTTAAAAAAGTTTCCACCCACCCCTCATTATTTGGTGATCGGAAAAAAAACCCCATCATTTTCTAAAATTTGAGATTATTGATATCATCATGAGACATGATTCTGGATCCAATAAATAGAATCAGAATCATAAGAAATTCATAAAACATTTAAGAAATAGCCTAGATACAATCGAAAGGTGTAAAATCATCTTTTCAAGGAATTTGGAATTAGAAAAATTTACGATTAAATAAATGAAACCTGCAGGTAGAAGTGAAATGATGAAAAACTATTGATTATCAGTTTAATTACCGTATTTTCTCATGACAGAATAAACTGAAAAGATAGTTTAAATACGGAATACTTTCTGTTCGCTACCTCCCAAGAACAATTCCCCGAAATATGCTTTGATTGAGTCTTTACTTTAACGTCAGAAAATACTTAATTTTACTTCAATTTAATGAAATCTTACAAATATGGCGACATAGAAGTTTTGAAAGGTTTATTACTAATTTGAAAATATTCTGCGGAGGACATTCTTCGTTCCAATCCTTAAATTATCTTCTAATAATTATAAGAAAATCAACAAACATGACTGAATGCTTATTTCCACAATGTTGTGACATTTACTTAAAACGTAAATCATTTTGTAGGCTTACAAAAAATCTCATTATTTTGTTCGGTTTAAAAATATTTTATTCCCTCTGTTCATCAAAGTGAGATTATCAACATAGTTAGAGTTGAGCAGCAGAAAAAAAATAATCATAAAATTCGTAACTCTATTAATTTTAATATGCAAATTTGATTAATTTTTATAATAGATTTATGGCCTCAAAGATTTTTGTTAATTTTGTTTTGCCAAAGTGTCTTTTTTTCCCAAAAAATTTAATGGGTGAAACCTTCCCATCGCTAATTTGATTTCCATTCCCAAACCCCGTCTGTCGCTTGGAATTTCTTACTAAAACGATGTTGTTTTGTTATTTTTTATTTTGTTTTCGTCGATAGACTTACATCTAAAACCAATACAGTAAGTTTTTTGTTGGTGTTTTTCCCTCCATGGGGATACAACCTTAACTGTGGCCTGTGGCTGTTAAACTTGTAATCAATGACACCCGGAGCTTCCATTGAGGAGCAGGGAAGTGAAGCGGCAACATGAGACCAATGAGATTTTAAAAAACGAAATTCCTCCACGGATTCAGCAGCTGACCAACTTCAGTTTCATCAGAAAAAGAACAAAACAAACAAACGGAACTGAGATGGTATAAAAAAATTACAATTCATGAAATGTAAGGTGAAATTTTGAGTTTCTTAAGGAAATTTGACAGAACCTTTGAAACCATTTATTTCTTAAGAAATGTAACGTTTTAAATTGCTTTTGTCTTTAGAGCTCATGTTTATTTTGTTTTATATATATATATATATATATATATATATATATATATATATTTGGTGAATTTCATTAACGTTTGAACTTCACGTTTCGTGCAAGAAAGACATTCCTTTGGTGAAGGTGGTGTGGGCAGGCATCAGCATTGGTGGTCGTACCGACCTCCATGTTGTTAGAAATGGAATGGCGAATGCTGTAAGATATCGGGATGAAATTCTACAGCCTATAGGGGTATCATAAGCTGGAGCAGTCGGGGCCAACTTTCTTTTTATGGACGTTAATGCACGCCCTCAGTGTGAGCATCACGTCAACAACATGCTGCAGAGGGTAGAGGTCCCTCGAGGGTATGGACTGGCTCCAGACCTGAATCCCATCGAACACGCTTGGGATGCACTAGTAAGACGTGTTGTCAGTCACCCATCACCTCCCATAACTCTACCTCAGCTAGAAGTTGTCCTGGTGCGCGTGTGGCCACGAATCCCACAGGAACTGCTGGACAGTTTGATGCCTATCGCTGTCAGCATGTTGTAGCAGTCTCAGGTGATCATACACCCTACTGAACAGTCAATGTGCGACACATTTTTCACGTTTTGACATGCGAATATTAACCCCCGTCCATGTGTCACAGCCTGATCAATCCTGATAAATGGATTCTGCACCTCATTTGCATATTCAGACAACTTCCATTTTATTGTCATTTGCTTCTCTGATGATGTTCTTTCATAATTAAACTCAAATGCTTCTGTTTTTTGGGTATTTTATATTCTTTTCGCAATATCCCCTACATGTTGTGAGCAGTGTACTAACTAGTTCTCCAGTCAGAAATGAACAACAAAAGAAATTTGGCAAAAAGGAAAAGCAACATTTGATATTTGTTGCTAGAAACCAGCAAAATTTATTGCTAAGGAGAAGTATTTTTGCCTGGTGTGTGGAGAAACCTACAGCGACCCACCAGAAGAAAATTGGATACTAAGCCTACAGTGTACTTTGTGGAGTCACGAATTATGCATAAATTATAGTGGTCGCGGTTCCTACTTTTGTGAGATTGCTTTGATTAAAATGACTATTCACTTCGCCCGGGTACCTCAGGCAAAGTGACTAAAGTACAGATTTTTATAATTTTATATTTTTATGTTATTATGAGTGTATATGTGACAAAATAACAAGGTCAATAAAGAAATCCAACATTACTGTAATACATCTAATAAAGTATTTGAGTCGACTTGGCATCGTCTCATGGTATTTAGATCCTAAAGTTAGCTGCTTTGTCCGGGCTTCCCCTACATCTGAATATGACATTATTTTTTTGATGATTAACACTTTGTTGCGAATTTTGCAGAAACGTTTTTCAAGCACACAGTTACATACCTTAAATAGTATGAACAGTACACGTAAAATCATTTTATTTCTTAACATCGTAAGTTT
Source organism: Thereuonema tuberculata (assembly GCA_023159025.1). Classification (NCBI taxonomy): domain Eukaryota; kingdom Metazoa; phylum Arthropoda; class Chilopoda; order Scutigeromorpha; family Scutigeridae; genus Thereuonema; species Thereuonema tuberculata. The sequence goes on from JAFIDM010000005.1 coordinate 5,760,482, forward strand.
AACAAATATAATTCGTTACAGTGACACATTTTTTGTTAACTATAGAAAATGGATCCACTAGTTCAAAATCCTGCATGACTTTTTTCATGATCTCGTTCAGCCGAGTTCAATCAGTGGTAAGATAAGATTATTTTTTATATTTACTACTTATAAAGTGTCTCGCGGTTTACTAAGTTCTTTATCGAGGGAGTATCTGAGCTTTTCAAAGATTGTTGGTGGGAAGCTTTGGACTTAGCTGTTCGATCACTACAATATGGCATTAGGGTCAGTGTTTGATGCCTTTATACCAATAACTTCTACATACATAGTTATGAAAGGTCTTTGGTAGTTTAGCATCGAAAGGAAAATGAATTGAAATATTTCTCTGTGATAAAAATAAAATTACTTGAGAGTTAAGAAGTAAAGACTACTTCAAAATATTTGGCCTCCAGTTTATTCAACTGTAAATTGAACTATAAGTTGAAAACACAGAGCAGTATACAGTAGATGTCATTGAATTCATAGTTTTAATCTACAAAAGAAGTAAAATTGTAAGTGAAAGTAATCAAAAGTTAGGATTAAGGATTAAGATTTCTGCTCCTATAGAATATTGGAGAAAGCCGCTCTCCTCAGTAGGAGTATTTAAATTCATAATCACATTGTCAATAGTTTTCATCAGATATTTTGATACTCCTACTTTGATACTTCTAGCAAAAAAACCCCTACAGTCATGTTATTAATCTCGTTGGCGAATCTTAACCTTCAAGTCTTCAATGTCAATAATTTGTCATTTTCAAATATAATCATCCCTCGACTTACGTCTCCGCAGATGCGTCCGTGATGGAATAAATAACATTTACGACCGTAATTTTGAACAAGACGTAAGCGAGCGTAAAGTAAAAAGGTTTCTATTGAGCAACAACGTATCACGCGTAGTGGCAACAGCGAAATTCAGCGGCAACTTCCTTCTTCTTCACTGGTCTTCAACACTTGCTCTGTCGATTGTGTGTTTTGAGAAATTGGTTATTTGTAGATTTATTGTAGAATATTTTGCGATATTTTGTGCAACAAGACCTCTACACGCCCAATCAAAAACCTAGTGATGAACAAAGAAAAAGAGGCGAGCATTTGATCTTTAAACGAACTTGTAAGTTATAAAGCAACAAGAAGCTGGTAAGTCCCTCAGTGCGATCGCAGATGACTTCGGATGGCCTCATTCTACAGTGACGACCATTTTGAAAAATAAGGATGAAAAAATCGTAGAGGCTATGAAAGGATCTGCTGCCAATAAATCGACGATAGAAGCAACGACAAGGTCCTTTTCTAATCTAAAGCTACAAAGTCTTGATGAATATTATGGTCTCTTCTTCTCTCTTTCATCATTTACTAATGTTCTTGTTTTTTATCAATAGTAATTGTTAACAACCCAATACCAGTGAGTTTGGCACAGAATACTAATTACGCTTAAGTCCCCAACATCTATAACTCCGACGAGTTAATGTTGATTTAATATATCGACTTACGTCCTGCCGAATGGAACAGAACTCCGACGTACATCGAGGGATGACTAAATCTGAAGTGCGAAGAGGAAACAGTTCTGAAATTGGGAAAGGATGTGTCCTGTGAAGAATCTGTTCAAGGTTCTATTACGACAAGATATGTGGGAATTTATTTCGTTATTTGAAATCAGAAGTTTCCACAATGTTCTACTAAGAATCGTTGAAATCCTTCCTCATTTGCATATTTGCTACAGTCACTGAAATTGACCAGCCTGCTTGTTTGTTTGTTTGATTGTTTTTGTTTTTCGGAAACAGATCCCATAATGTCCATTGTGCCTATTACTAACTAATCAACAATTTATTCACAGTAGAACGATTTTTGGTGGAGTCATTTGGAGAGTTTTATCCAATAGATCATTGGAAAGATAGATGTCCATTTGGGAACTTAAATTTCAGAAAGTAGCTTGAAATTATCAAAACAAAAGACATGTTCATAAATAACTTAACTTACAAATAATTATTTTCTACAACCGACATTCTCCAAGTGAACATTTCTTTGTAATTACCTATTGTCTAAAAATGTCCATGGCTTCTATGATTTCTCTACGTTTAATCAGTACATAATATTGACAGTATCTCTAACGTAGTATAGAATTAAAACTGGTCACTGGTCCGATAAAGGAAGGTAGACTGAGTCGTAGCTCGATCTTAACTCAACTGTTTATTCAAGTGGTTTATGTATAATGATTCGGTTTGGTTGATGCGCTTTAACATTTCATTGGGACATTTCAATGCCATGTGATTAACAACTGAATTTTAAATGTAGTATTAAATTATCGGGAATTATTGGATAGTGCACCAACCGTTTAGGATTTAAAAATAAACAACAGAATCGACGGTTAACGGAAGAATTTGAAATTTACAACGGATTAAATTATGATTGATTGGAACACTAAACTTATATATAAAAGATAAATGAAATAAAATAGAATAAATGGTATAAGTATAAATATAGCTATAAAAATCATCACAGCAGTTGCAATGGTTGATTCCATTTAGTTGATGAAGGCAATAGTTAATTTAAAATACTGGAAACTTATTATTATTATCTAGAATTATTCAAATAAAAAATTAGCGTCAATGTGAACTAGATACAATATCTATATTGAATAAATAACTTAAATTTTACGCACAAAGTTAAGAAAAATACTTGATTTTAATTGGTAAATTTAGTAATATAAAGATGGTAAAGGTTAAGAATAACTCAATTTGATGCCTCATTTGAAAAGTAAGAAAAGAAATTAACTAGAAAGATGAATCCATTGGAATAAAATGTCAATAAGAATTTTTTAATTTCTATGAAAGAATCTTATAGAATGGGGCTTCACCTTTCAGTAATTTTAAAGATTTCATTTTCTAGTATCTCCCAAGTAATTATACTAGAAGCAACCAATTTCATATAACAGTTATCGTAACTGAGTTTTTATAATAGAAGTCTTTTAATAATAATTAATATTTTAAAAATATTGATAATTAAAATTACTGTAATTAACTATTTCAAGAAATTTGACATTGTTCGATTAAGTAGGAAGTAAATTTTAAAGCTAAAATTCTGAGACGACATCATTTATTTTTAATATAATATGAATATAGTTAATTATTTATTGTTAATGTAATTAACAAACAAAATAAAGTAGAAACTTTAATTTTAATAATTTCATAATTTAATTTTATGTTTCATTCGTTTGTTTCATTACAATAAAAAAAACCCCTCCCATATATAATAGAATAATTTATTTCCGTGAACTCCAAAGAACAAGAAATCCAAAGCCTCATTAAAGCGTGGGTGGACTGAACTGGTCTTCTTGAAAAGCACCGCTTCAGGTGATCTTTAAAACACCAACATCTGCTACCTTCACCACATAAAGAAAAGTAATTATGACTTCGGGCAAAAACCAAATGGAGATGGAGCTGCTGCTGTTTTTATGCAACGGAATAAAATGGAATTCCTCAGAAAAATTGCTCAGGATTTCTAGAAAAGACGGAGAGTTTGAGAAATAGACTGTTACATTTTTAGGTTCCCTGAGCACTTTGAAAATGACTGAAACATTTGACTACTTTAAACGAATTCTTGGAAAAATGATTAGTCTCAATCTTAACATAATTTATCATGTAGTTAGTTATAAAATTAAAAAAAAACTTTTATTTAAAACATTACTTTTTAATGAAACAGTTTTTATTTTTTTAAACAAATTTAAATGTAAATTTTAAACTTAATAAATATAGAAATAAAAATTAGGTTTATGTTTCTAATACTACTACTATATAGATTAAATTTTGTTTCAAAAGTTGTTTATTTTTTGTTAGAATGATTTTAAGAAGGAAAAAATGTAATGTCCGATGAAGTAGAGGAACCAATTGCTTTAGTGGATGTTAGAATCAAAAATCTGGATGGGATCGCTGAACATCTCATATTCGAAAAATAATTCTTGGTCAGTTCATATGCCTTTGCCTTCGTATGACTCTTTTCTTGAATACCATTATCAACTTCGTGTTATGGACTTACAATCAAAGCCTCTTGAGATGCATTACTCTTTATTTCGTTGATATTCTTGTATGATGGTAATAATAATAAGCTCTGAATTGAAGTCTAATCGTTTTTGTAGTGTCAGCAAACTTTGTGTACAAGATTCCTTTGGAAGATCCGACAGTATAATCCAACAGACTTCTAGATCGTCAAGTTGACCACAGGTTTTCTTCTATTTCAGCTATAATTAATTTTAGTTTCATAATCTTATCGGATAAGTCATCATCTTTGACATTTTACTGGCGATGTAAAGATCTCTCTTTAAATCAGTTTTCTTCAAGAAGTCAGCGGTGTTAAACTTACCTTCCAATTCCTTTATAAGTAATCGGGGATCTTCTTTTTCCTTTAGTAGGATTCTAACTATTTCATCGATATAGGCAGTGATGAGCTTTTTCTACTTCCATTAGCATTTTACGCCGTTTGTCAGGATCTACAATGTCGCGAATCTCTTGAATTCGCTAAAGTCCATAGACCTTTTCTTTGCAAGGATGTTCTCAAAGCAGTATTTTCCATCGTACGAAGTTTTCACCATTAAACATGAGCATGTTGCTCGCCATTTTCGGAAAACTTCTATGCCCTTATAGCACAAAAAATTACCACAATAAATCACTTGTTTATCTCCAACTCTTTAGCATTCTATTTATAAAATTTGTGCAGTGGAAGCTATGGCTGGTCTACCATAACCTTCTGATGAAGTAGAGAAAATAAAAAATATATAAGAGTTGATTTGAGGAATCAATTATTAATCAAATTCTCTTAAAGCAGCAAAGCAAAGATAAAATAAAATGTTAACTGTTCTAATGTTCGAAATCTGTACTGTTATCGTTGTTCAAAAATAAATTACACCAACACCCACAAAAATATCACTAAATATATTTCATTGGTAATTTATATTCACAAATTCTTCAATATTCAAAATAGATGTAGGCTAAGCGATGTACAAATACTTCCCAATAGTTCAAAGTCTCCTCGACCATTTAGGGGTACTACAGAAATGTTCCATTATACCATTAAAACAAGAATTCTAAAAAGTTCACTAATGTTAAGGTACGCTCAGAATTAGTGGAGTAGTCGTTGGATAATTCAAAGTCTTTGTAACTCTACATTAAATCAACAATTTCCAAAAGTTCAAACTTTCTGTGTCTTGAATAGCTCGTATTTAATTCGCCTTGATTATAAACAGATTAAAGTCCCTTACTTTCTTTCTTCTATTCATACGCTTGAATCGCTGTATTAATTTCATTCCTTGAATCGTCCGATCTCTTGAGGATAGCTCGAATCCAAATCATGGCTCACTGTTCGACGGAAATAGTCCTAGAACACTTGAATACATCTTTCTCAAACTCTGCAAAATAGACTTAAATTAATGCTATTCTATATCACACACGGTTAGCATTAATATCACATTAATACGATACGAAATAACTACTTCTGTATAATCTCTGAAACTGCTACGAAGATGTCTTCGAAAGTTCATGCAGGTGTAGTTTAGCCATACGTCATCTTTTAGCCTATCTTACTCTTTGCCATCAGGCTAACTTCACAATTCTTCATCAAAGAAAAAAACCTGAACTCAACTTTACAACACAATGAGAATGCATCTCACTTATGCTCCTGGTTAATAAAAAAAAGTATTTGATTTATCATCAACGATGGTTTATACGCATCTTCATTATTAATTCAACACAACCTGTATTATCTACAAATCACCAGTACAAATTGTTGCACTTAATTTTTCCTTCTTTTAAAACTGACAATTCTCAATTTGCATTATCTATGTATAATAATGTAGGGAAAAACAACTTTATCATCTGGGGCTTTACTCGTTTAATTCATCTCTCGATGCTTTGACGGTGTCAGACCCTTGGTAAATATCTCTGCCAGAGTTTGGCTACTCTCCACATTCGTTAATGAAATATCACGATGGGCTACATAATCTTTAATTATGTGATATAAATTCAGAAATAAAAATTAGGTTTATATTTCTAAACAGGTTTTTATTTCTACAGTGTTACCTCCGAATAACGGACAGTGACGGGACCGGAAGTTTCGTCCGTTATTGGGATGTGTCCGCTATTGGGGAGGACTATCTTTTTTTCATTTTTTAGCTTACAGCATGTCATTTAATGAAAAATTACGTACAATCTTAATTAAATTTCTACAATTACTGTAGTGATATGAGAGAATACGAACAATTGCAAATTATTTACTATATTCCTTTTTAAATAATGACAAAATTAATTACAGTATATAGAAAATTAATATCTAGCTATCCATTTGATGCCTTAAACGTGTCGAATCCTTAAGTTTGACCGAATTCTCTGGCTTTTTTTTGAAGCAAAACACCACTTATAGGAATGTTCTTTGCATGAGCAGCGCGGAACCATTTTATGGCCTTCATCGATTTTGCTTGTTTCACGAAACTTCAAATTCTTCGAATTTTCGTTTGAATTCATGAGATTAGAAAAATCTTTGTCCTTTAAAAGTTCATTTATCTGATTCTTCAGCAAGACAACGCACACTCAGCTTTTCTTTTTCAGCAACTTCAAGAACATCAATTTTTTCTTTCAGTGCCAATCTCTTCCTTTTTGACGCCATTTTAATTCGCACTAAATTTAATCAACACGTTTATAGGATAGCTTTACGAGGGCTTGATATTTGCAAAGCAACTACAGTGAAAACAAGGGCCTGAGATTCGTGCATTGAATCATGGGATACAGATACATCATGTATTGGGGGGGGGGGCACCGATACAATGTATCAATGTATGGGACACCGATGTAAATACAACCATAATCTGTTTGTCGAAATGCTAATCGAAAAAAAAAAACAACAACATTTTTTTACAGTTAAAGTAACTGTCCGCTATTCAGAGTGTCCGCTATTCGGATAACATGGAATGTCCTATTTTAATTGACTGGGACCCGCACTAATGTCTGCTAATTAGAGGTGTCCGCTATTCAGGGTGTCCGTTAAAGGAGGTAACACTGCACTATTATATAGGTTAAATTTTGTTTCAAAAGTTGTTTATTTTTTGTTAGAATGATTTTAAGAGGGAAAAAAATGCAATGTCTTATTAATACCTTATTCCGATTTCTCATTCGTTATTCTGTGATGTTATCAAAGTTTGTTTGTTTTAATAACGAACGCTTCCTCAATCATTCATTGGAACGTCACCAAATAATTCTCACTGTCCCGATTATCGAGGAAAGACTAATAATATAAGAAATAAGAAAGCGATTAAAGACAACGGTGGAATTCAGGTTAATGTCAACCAACAAAGAGACAAATGAGAAAAAGATATCAAATAAAAAGATACTAACAAAACTAAAAGATAAGAAATATTCCATCGACTGATTTGTTTGTTTCTTTGTTTGTTTGTTTTTTCAGGTAATTGTTAAAATGATCTTCGAATTTTTTTAATGGATTTTATTCCATCAGATCATTCTGTTAAATCATCTGATTTAAAACAAAAAACAATAAAGAAAGAAAAATCACAATTTTCGTCTTCAGTCATAATCTGCCAAGGTTTTATTTCTTCACTCTTCAAGTGTAATAACTTCTGTATCCATTCGTTCTCCTGTGGATCACGACGGAAAAAAAAACAACAACAAAGAAATAATTCTCACTGTGTCGAATACAACATTAAATTCTTCATCAAATACAAACCAATGTTAATTTCTATATCAATTCTGGTTCAATTTGGATTTCTTAAATTCTGAACATAATTTCGTTTGTCTGAATCTAGAAATGGTTTTATTGATAGTGAAGTGAATTCAAAAGATAATGTTATTAGTGAATTAAACAAAATTACACATTTAAAACAGAAAAATATTTAAATGACAATAAACAAATAAAATGATCCATTTTTCTAAAAATAATGTGTTGAAACTAAGCTGTCAACGACGTGGATTCGTCTCATCTGAAATTAGGATAGAGAAATTCAGTAAATCGGATATCTGTAATTTCTTGGTTACCTTCAACTTAATCTTAAAAATAAGAAAATGCCATTGGATTTCATTAGGAAGAATAAAGTAATGAAAGCTTTGATTAGGATTTTTTTTCCTGAATCTCATTTATAAGTAATAAATCCAAGATAGAATCGTGGCGTTTGTTTCTCTGTCAAATAACTACTTGTTCTTGTCAATTTTCTGTATCATCAGATGTAGGTCATGTAAAAGGAGAAGATGAAGATTTAAAAGCTGTAACGTTTTCAGGATTATAATTTCACACAGAAATTGATTTTTCTTTAAATTGTTAATTGCATTGAGTCATTTTTTGATGAATCTTATTGGATTGAATGGAAAACAGAGCTATTAATTAATTATTAATTAATTTTTATTTCGGTCGTTGCAAAGTTAATTCGTCCACCGATTACTAATGACATAAATTTAAGCCAAATCTTTTTCCATTGTAAAGGTTCTCTTTCGAATCATATGAATTTCACTATCTTCCAGGTGTTAGTTTATCAACTTTATGAAAATCCTCTGATTGAAATATTACTTCTTTCTCTAGATGTTGGTTGTTTTTGTTTACATTCAATCATAGTCTTATTTGAAGAAGAATAAGTAGGACGTTATTTCCTAGTCAAAATATTTCTACCAATAGCAATTGGTTTTGTAATTTTTCTTGAACTAGTAATACAACCCTAACATGAAATTAATATTCATAATTTGATCTTGTAGTTAATGAATTAATATTGATTTGTCTTCAGTTAATCAAATGGATTATCAACGCATTCAATACATTTTGTTACTTCATTAATATTACATTCACAATTGATGTCCTGAGGCTATCGAATAGGAACAGCAGTTGAAAATTGTAAATTAATCACAATTCCTTTTTAATCCTGGATTAGTAACTAATTGTTGCCAACGCTCAATTTCTGTACGTAATGTTAAAACAAACAAAGAAACAAAAAAATACTTTTTTATTTCTTCGAGCATTGCTTTGACTTTCTCCACTTTGACTTTCTCCACAATATTTATAATATTTGAAATATTTGTAATTTTTATTCATAGTTTTCTTTGTCGATGGAATGGAATACTTTTGTTTAAATTTCTCAATTATCAAAAACAGAGTTCAAATGATTTTAAGTGACCCATTTGGGAGCTATTGTGATAGCGACCAGAATCGGTAGCTATTGCGATTGTCCTGTCCGTCCTTGCCTGTCTCTCCTAATAACTCCCCAACGGAAGATCGGATGGCAAACGGATTTAACCATCGGAGCCCAAACATCGTAGGAAAGGGATGTTTTCAGGGGCCAACGTCCCCCTCCCCTCCCCCCTGTTCGAGATATTTGGCATTGTTTTCATTGGATTTCCTCTATTACCTTAAATTTTATTAGCTATAGATTGATGCTTAAGGTCTCCGACTCATATACTGAGGGTTGTTGGTTCAAATCCGTATATCCACTTTTTTTTGTCTTATTTTTTTTTTCTCAATGTCTGCGTAATTTTGTTTTTTTCTTATTTTCCTGACTTTTTTTTATTTTCTCCTTACGTTATTTTTACTTCTTTTTTGTTATTATTTTTAATTTTTTTTTTAATATTATGGGTCGCCTCAAATTTGAGTTTTAGAAAAACATTCTATTCACTTGTCTAGACATGTATCTGAATAGACACAACCTTTATTAAGAGGGAATTAATTATTTATTAATTTGAATCTATTTGAATCAATATATTAAGGTAATTGGCATCATCTGAGAATGACTGACCCAGAAGCAATTGAATTAAAATTTCCTCAAATGACTTAGAAATAAACCAGCAAAATCTCAAGAAATAAAATTCACTTTGTAATGCTTTTTCTTATCTAAATATAGTTATTGATTCGTTTTATTTCTCATTATATTTCACTTTTCTTAAGCACAAAAAAAGTTACATTTTTGTTGTATGTAATTTCTTAGAAGATGAATAAAACATTTCATTTGTTTTAATGGTGATTTGGGAAGCGAAGTGAAACTCAGATAATTTCAAAGATCCTTTGTCTTCGATTTAGCTTATAAATTATAATTTCTAAAAATTTAATTACAAACTTCACTCTTTAATTTCTATTATCTAATATAAACTTAGTTAACTAGCTAATCATTGTTCTCGAACGGGTCACTGGATTAACGATGAGGTCAAAATTTTAATGTTAAAAAAGGATTGGAAAACTAGGAAAATATTGGAGAGCTTCATAATAAGAAATACCAAGAACTTAAATTTCAATAAAAGTAGTGGCTTAGAAGTAGAGAGTATATTTGTAAATTTAGCTAATGAAATGGTAAAAAAAATGCTTCAAAGGAAACAAAAAATCTCTAATAATAATTCATGAATTCAATGAATTGTAAATTATCAATTATTGTAATATTAATGTAAGAATGTAGATGTTATTGCATTATTGTGATTGTTGATAACTATGCATACGCAATGTAAGTTCACCTGACAACATATTGTTATCAAACAAACTTGAAGAAGAAAGCAAGGAATATGCTTTCGAAAATTCGTTTGCATTAAAAAATATACTTAATTTAATGATTAACAATGTATAGTTATTTCCTATAAGTTTGAGGCACAGACAAGATGGCACTTTGAGGATGTAGATGAAAGTCCAGAAGATACCTGGAACTCCAGCACATCAGTTTAAGTGTCTGTTATCCGCAGTCCTTAGTGATGCATTCAAACAGTGAATTCCTGTGATCGTATGATCCCAAACATGATTGAAATCAGATGAGTAATACTATCACTCCAAGAGTTTATATTTATTCTCTTGTTAGCCATACCATTCTTGCACAATCCCTTTATAAGATGATATGGAGCTCGTAATCCTGTTGAAATACTCCATCGCCTCATTATAAGCATCGTTCTCATTAGAGAGTTCATTTGCTGAGCAACAATGGACAATTAGCCAGTTGTAGCAATGAAACCTTTGATTCGTATTCGGATCATCAACATATCCTGACCCAGTCTCATCCTATCTGTTTGGAACAGCATTTAGTCAGGACCTAAGCGTATTGTGGAGATCCGTCGGATATTGAGCCGTCCATGCACCCACAGTAGCTGAAATTGTGACTCATCAGAGACAAGACAGTCTTACACCCATCCTAGGTACTGTTCGTTGGTGTCTGTTTCGGAGGACCAAAGAAAGGAGTTCTGTGTATAGTGAACTGCGCCAAACTAAGAATTCTATGGTTGTATTCTCTGTTTAGTTGTTCGGATTGTTATACGGATGTTGCAGGATACTCGTGAAAAGACGATGAGACTCTCAATGTTCACGAACAGTCGAGTCGGTTAGTGAATCCACATCTGGATGTGAGAAGGAAGATTTTGATGAAACTGAAATAATTAAATACGTAGAAGAAAGTGAAGGTTCGATATTTGATACCACGGAAATGACAGAAGACATCCCAAATTCATCTAATAATGAGCTATCAACAGCAAATGAAAATCTTGCAGAAAACAATGACAACATACAACCTGAGTTAATTAAAAAAAATGAAAAAAGCGCACTGCTGCATTATCACGAGAGAAGGATCATTGATACACCTCACAAAGGGAAAAGTTATGCCAACGAAGCAGCCTGCGCCACAACCGAGTTGTTGAGCCAAATGCAGACTGAATGATAGATGCAGTTAAGAGCAGCGTAAAAAAAGGCGCTATTTGACGTAAATTCGACGTAAATTCGAAAAGTGTTGTTGTTCAAGAATATTATCATGAAATCAGTAGTATGCCGAAGAGCAAATGCAACGAAACAAAACACTGCATCGTACACATTGACTGTCACTAGTAATGGCAAAACAGTTACTGTGCGAAAACCTGCTCTTTGTGCTCAATTTGTACCCTTCTCTGTAATATTATGAAAATCAGATGTTTCCACTTTATTTTGTTTAATATTCAATAACACTATAATCCCACAACAAATTACCACAGTTTAATGTCACAGTATAACGTTTTTCTTTTGGAAAAAAAATATTAAAATCTATAATGGAAAATGGATCTAAAGAAATTATCAGAAAACTTTTTAAATTTAGAAAAAACTCGATTACAATCTGTTTGACTTGGAAACATCATAGCTTTTTATTTAATCAATTTCTTAAAAATTGTTTCGAACTTAAAATGGATTGTTCTAATTAGTAGGAAAAATGGTATTCATGAGCCTCTGATTATCTACGGCGAAATATGATCAGAGATTCTCAAAGCGATTTATTTCAAGAAAATCCAACATTTGTGCCACCATTATACAAGTAATTGTTTTCTGGGACCCAAATAGCAGTAAAAGAAGTAGAACCTATGAATTCCTTTAATTAATTGGAAGCATTTTCGATTAAACACGAATATGCTGTTAAATGAATAATTGATTTCGAAGAAACTAAAAAAAAATAATTCCATAAAATACAAACACAAGCAAGAAAATATTTGAACTTTGGATGGAAATAATTCCCTTCTAGTCTCAATCAACTGAAAGAAATCAAAAAGATAACAAAACACTTTTGTTTTACCAAGTAATAATTAATAAACAGAATTAGAAAAACATTTCTACAATTTGCTTTTTTAATCGACGTTATTAATTTGTAGAAATTGTGAAAATCTTATTCACAACTGCAATTAACATATCTAAGATACTTTAACATATCTAAGAAATTAAGTTAACAGATAATTACTGTAAAAATTAATTTTCAATTAGATAATAACACAAAGCTAAGTTTCAAAAATCATGATTCTTTTTGTAAATTCGCATAAATAAATTTAGAATGAGATGTTTTATTCTAACTTTACCCTAACTTGGCTGTAAGGCATCATACAACCAATTTAAAAAATTTCTCTTTCGATTTTATTTTTGAATCGTTTCTGATTCAGCCAAAGGGTGGTTGATAGGAATCTGTTCCAAAATGATCTTAATCAAAAGTAGATTCATTTATTGAAATTGTGGTAAATCTAGGTTTAATGTATCTATATTAAAATTACATATCTTTAATGAATTATTATATATTTTACATGTTATGATTAATGGAGCTCAGTTTCAAAGATTTTTATAATATATTACAATAAATCTTTTTCGGAGATTTTTTGTAGAAATCTATTTAGAATAAATGTTAGAAAGTATTTGATTCGTCATTTTTTGTCATGAAGCTGAATGTTTACAAAGTTCTACTTTAGATAGATGAAAACAATTGCTTAAATATTTTATTTGAAAATACTTTAATAAGTTTCCAATTTCAGAAATGAAACGCATAGTGAAAAGGCCTCAAACTTGTTGTTTATTGTAAAGGAGAAAGGTTCATGGGTTATTGGCCTTTGACTGAACTTTAAAACTTTCTTCATTCCAATTGTTTCTTTTCTTTCTTCACGAAAATCCGTTTATAAGATTCTTTCTTCGTCGTTCTCTTGAAAAGTTGTTTCTGTTTGTTCTTCTTTTCTTGATGGAATTACCTTCTTTCCGTGGCAATTACTTAATTATTTATGAACACGATCTTGTTCCAGTTTTTCTTGCAGCTTTTATTACAGTAACTCTCACTGTGATGATCTCAGTGACCAACACCAAATCCTATTTCCAAGGTGAAGATGGACAAAATCTGTTTGGATTCAGGTTTTTTCTTCTTCCGAAATAATCTGCCAAAGTTTAGGAAGAAGTTGTTATAAAGTTGAAGGATTTTGTTTTCCTTTTTCTATCTACACAAATTTATTGTTTAAAGAGAGTGATTTATAGAAAACTCAAAGTACACTGTACATAACTTAGAAAGATTTACAACTTCTCATAGTGATTTAGATAAAAAGTCGTGAATCTATAAGTTTTGTGTATTAAAGTTTTTGTTTATTATGAAATTCGCTACAATTGAATTTATCAGGAAACACGTTATGAAACTGGCTCCAACTGCTAGTGAAATACTGGAATCCTAAATATGTTTTCAAGAAATATTATGGCGGCTGCGTATAATAATAAAACTGTGTTTGTTAATGTTGTAATAAGCTTGAAGACATATTTTCCTAATTCACAGACTACACATGAACTGGTTTTTTAGAGAATCTTCTTTGTATTTATTTCTACGCATGTTATTTAGATTCTTGTCAGAGAATTACAAAAATACAATAAACTGATTTTCATTATTTAGTTTTCCATTTTTGTAAATTTGAGTTAGGATTTTGTAACAAATTTTATAGACAGCCCTTTAATAAAAAGCATTTTTTAATAATTATTAAAACAAACAGCTAAAAGACATTTGATTACAGGCTTTTATTACAGGACTTGACAATAACGTGTCTCAGGTTTTCAACTAGATATATTATCATCCTTCTTAACAGCCCTCTCCAACGAAATTTTAAAATACATAGAAATTAGCCTTATTTTCTTTCTTTCTGTTTGTTTTTTTTTTGGCTCGATATCAAGGAATTGAAAACCAAGGAAAGTCTTTCGATCGATTGTTTTGTAGACATTGTCAAGTGATTTTGTGCGGAGACAAAAATCAAGCAATCTTAAGTAAGTGAGTACAGAAAGTGTTAAGAGAGCTCCAGGTTGTTCTAAATGACTAACAATGCACTTTCGGTCCTTAGGAATAATTGTATCAATCTGATGCTGAGATTCCTAAAGCTACCCGCACACGAGGGAGCTTTTTCTGTGCAACTCGAGGAAATTGAGGTGCACAGAAAAAGCTGCATGCGACTATCAGTGCGCAAACGATGCAACATTGTTAGCGCCGCCGTGCGGACAACAAACAAAGCACACTACGAATTTGAATGACATCACTGGACATGACGTCAAGGATGCTGCTGTGATATCGTTCCAAAACTAAATATTTGTGATTTATTTTAAACATATGAGAAATATTTTTATAATATTATTAGCCGGTATGTAATCGCAGTTGATGGCAATAATGCGATTCACGAATAACAACGACCAACAGCCAATAATAATCCATTGCTCACTGAAACAATGACGTCATGTGGCAGTTTCCGGAAATGGCGAATGAGCGAAACTCTGCTTGCGATCTGAAATATTCAAAAAAACTAGGTTTTTGAAACGTTCTGATACATTCTGCCGCATTAAATTACTGCATTTACATATAAACTGTATTTATGTGTGAAAGAAACTCGAAATAATCTGATATTTTTGCTGTATTCGCGATTCGCCCATCTGAAGCGAAGGAAAAATGTTTCGACGCCATGTTTCTTCCTTGAGCATGACGTCACGCCTGACGTATAAAAATGCTGCACTGTGATTGGGTAATTCCATGCAACTTTCCGTGGTGCACCGCCGTTCTGTGAAGCTTTTTTTCCATGCAACTTCCATGCAACTTGGCCCATGCAGCTCAAAAAACCGCTCTAGGCATCAAGTTGCACATGCAACTCGGCCAAAAGCTCCCTCGTGTGCGGGCTACTTTAGGGCGGGGATAAAAATTTGTGAATTGCTTAACTTGACACCATCCCTGTTGATGCTTTCATCTTTTATGTTATCACAGTAACTAGGGCCTGTGGAGATGATGATGGTGCCATCCAATGTACAGTATTGGTGCAGCGTTCAGCCACGAATGAGTTCTCAAGTTGCAGTAATCGAATCTTGTGTTTGAACTCTTTTGAAAGCTGAAAGTCTATCCGATGTTAAGTTTCCCCAGCTGCAGAAAATTTTGAATTTTTGAAGAAGTTCTCCATTTTGATGGCTTGTAGGTTTAGCTGATAGGCCTTGGGTTACATCTGGGGTCTACTAATGTTTGTCTTATTGTAACTTATATGTTTCAATGCGAATTTCATGAGGTAGAATATTCTTAACCGGAATGGAAGTCGCTCGAACGACAATACATTAGTCCGAAAATATTTAGCTTTCAGATAAAAGATACGCATTTGAGACTGAAGGAGATGTTCGCTTTCATAAGTATGAGGAATGACAGTATAATTTTTCTCACATTCCCTTGTGGATCTTGAATAACGACAGTTATTTATCGGAAACCCGATGAAGAAATTTGACGTAGTCTAATAGTCATGAAGTTGAGGAACTTAAAGCTGTCTTCCGTCTCCCTCACTGAAAGCTCTGTATCATATTAGTAGTAAAATTGACGAAATCGGAGCAAAAAGAGGTTCCTACGAGATTAGATGCTGTCAACCAATGACAACAAGTGATTGCATCCGTCTCCCTCTACTTTGACATCTATATAATACTGTATGACTAAGTGCAGTGGCACCTTCGCCACGTTAGATCTCTAAAACAAAAAGTTCTCCTAAACTCACTGGCTTGATAACAATAGACACCATTTCTATAGATTAATAGTAGTTTCATTACTTATATCTGATTGGAGTTTCCTTTTCGCTAGTTAAGTTAAGACATTAAATGGTATGAAGTAAAATAATGAATAAGTGTTAGGAAGAGGGCTTCATGTTGTCACAGCTTAATCGTAAGGGACTTGAGGCTGTTTAGATTTTGAAAACTTTTACAGATACTTTTTGAGGCCAACTAACTCATTTTTCTCTTACCTCATTTAAGATGAGCCATTATTTAAAAATTAGTTCACAACATGAACCGGAATGAAGTTAGGTTTGTGGTCAGTTCGAAGTTCTGATCCCCATAGTAGAATGGTTTTTGTCAACCCGTCTTCTTCTTCTTCTTTTCAATAATAAAGAATTCCTTCTTTACAGTGATCTTTGTTTTTATCTAAAAAAAATAGTGATCTTGTTTTTTACTTTTTATTGTTGCCTTCATCTAAAGTAAACTTTGTTCCTTATCCATAAGTCAGAGCAAAACGATAAAGATTGCATTAGAAGATGAAACTAGTTGTTGAAACTTCTCTTGATTTGAGAAACTTCACCCGACCTATATTTGACATTGCAAAGGCAAATTTCATTTTGAATATTGATTTTGAAATGATAATACGATTGCAAACAACCTTATTTTGGTTTTGGGGTAGGATTTCATATAAGTAAACCCCGTTTCCTTCGGTTTCATCAGAAGGGTCTTCCTGCTTTAATATTTTATCAACGCTAGAAAGTTTATTGACCGTTCTCGTGGAGTTATGAGTTGCTCAGGGATTAAATGTGATTCCACCACATTTCAACCTCCCTTCAGAACAATAAAAAAAAAAAAAGGAGAGGAAGGATCTTCTGAGATAGCGCTTCCAATATTGTGCTTGTAATATACTAACGAGATGTTACAGAGGGAAAGGTTGAAAACTGATTAATTGGATGAATTTTCCAACTTTTAATGAGACTTTAATTTTTTCATTGGATTCAAAATTGCCTCAAAACATTTAGGCGGAATCATTTAAAATATTATTAACTGCGTAATTTGTTTCTTCGGATTTCCAAAAATACAAAAAATTTCTCATCGAAGATTATTCAGAGGATGTTAATGTGGAAGTGAGATGAAAGATTTGTTGCTTTCTCATTACATCGCAAATCATAGGTTGTTATTATTTTTGTTCTTCAGTAATTTTTGTCATTAAAGTGTTGTCATTCAGCAGAAGATCTTATTCTGAATTAATACTGAATTCTTTCTATCTATTCTAGGACATTCAACGATCAATAGGTTACAGATTTTTTTTTTAGTTTTAAGTTGTATTATTTTACAAAAAAACGAATTACACAGAGAAAGTTAATGATTTCTTAATAATATATAATGTTTTTTTCTGAATTCTTTTGTTTATATTGATCATTATGATCTTTACTAAAAATCCATTTCTTTAAACGAATTTCTTCATGCGGAGCAAACATCCACGCAGTTGACAACAATATCCTATGACTGTCAATAGGATGCTACAATGTTCAATTTTTTAATAATACAAATTGGAAAAGCATCTTTAAAGTATGTCTACCATCCTTCAAGAAGGGCATCCAGTTATTTTAAAGTAATTAGGGGAGTCAGACACTAAATGAGCTTCATCTTCCTACAATGAAAAGAAAAAACAAGAATCAAATCAAAATATAGATCCAAAAAATAAAATTAATTTTTTAAGTACTAAATAAAATAAATGTAAAAAAATAAAGGAAATGTTAATTATTAATATTTCTAAACCAATCTCTTAACAGGGAGATGGGGATATTTTGCATAAAATCAAAACATAACATTTCAGTATCAGGGTTTTCCCTAGCAACTTTTTTTCATATTTTTTTAAATTAGCATAAAAGACACGTGCTTTCTCTTAATGTACTATCAGTTCGGCTTTTCGTTTCTCTCTCATAGCCTTATTTTTTTCTGCAGCAACATTTCCTACATATCCATGGCAAAAGCTACAAACATCTGATTTGTCTTCCAAAAGCACAATGAAAATTTCAAACATAAAACCTGTAAGTTTCTTCCACTTTCACATCTTCAACATTAACTCTGCATATACTTACTTCTGCAAATTTTTCCGTACGATACAATTGCAAATATTCAGTATTCATTTTTGTTAGTGACGAGTCGCCTGAAAGATATCTCCTCTTAAGATTCTCCTTCGTCTAACCATAATGCATGATTTTGCAAGGAAATGACCTGATCTGGTTGTCCACTTTTGAAACCACTTTTAGCCAAGTCAGCACTTTTTGCACGAGCTCTTATGTTTGTTTTCTTCTAATTTTGGCCTTCTTCGTTCAATTTCCACTAGAGCTATTAGGGCTGCAAGATGGGCATCCTGTGCATTTTGTTCTCTTTGTTGAATTCTTTTAGAACCGCATCCTTTCCTGCTTCAGAAATGAAGATTAGGGAGGAACGTTTATATCGGAGGTTAGTATGATACTATTGGCCCTAAATTCGTTCTAACGAAACCATAAATATCATGTGTGCATACCTGCAGCTTTGACCAGTTTTCCGAACTGGAACCTCTGTGTCTTTTTTATTAATATACTCCTCTCCTTTAGCTCTACATTTCTGTCTTTTATTTTGACTCCAATTCATTTCATTCTTCCTTTAACCCAGTGTTTCTCAACCTTTTAGTATTTGCGACCTAATTTTCAATCACAATTCTCATCGCGCCCCCCCCCCCTAAAAAAAAACCTCCAAACCTATCTGTTCAACCAAAAAAAAGAACCTCCAAACTTAGTTTTTTAATAAGATTTTTTCTCGATATACTCGCGCCCCCCCTTTAGTTTTATCACGCCCCCCCTAGGGGGGAGCGCCCCACAGGTTGAGAATCGCTGTTTTAACCCTAATCTCACGCTGAAAATTCACTGAACGCAGACGGAGCCATTTTCTAACAACTGGGCCGGATACGTGTGGTCCTATCTAGCGACTAAACACGAAAACTGTCTATCGGATTACAATAGAGGGGTTGGGTCTCTCTGAATCCGCATCACTTTACTGTGGTTAATTATTGAAGTAGGGTCTCTCTTTTTATAAAACTTTTATGAAAATTTTATAAAAAGAATAAACAGAGTTACTAGCAATGAAGACTCATATAAAGAACAAAATACAAATCTTGGCCAACCTTTTAAAAAGAAATGTTTCTCTCAAGAGTTTCGTTGACAAACAAATTCGAAATTATAATACTTTAAAAAATAAAAGAAATTGTAAATTATGAAAATACTGGAACTTATTTTAATCAAACTAGTTTATACTTAAAAAAACTATGTACGTCATACAATATAAACATAGCTTTTATCTACAAAAATAGGATAAAAATTTTTTATGCAAGAAAATTAATAGTAATGAAAATCAAAATGAAATGGGTGTTATATACAAAGTTGATTGTAAAACTTGTGGCGATTTCTATATGGGTGAAACAAAAAGAACGTTGCTCGAACGTGTTCTCGAACATGGTAGGACCCCTAAAAAATAAAAATTTGAACTTATCAGACATTGCCTTCCATTGTCTGGAGAAAGGGCATATTATGGACTGTAATGTGAAAATGTTATATAAAGAATGTGATTTAAAACTAAGGAAAATCTTAGAAAGTAGTGTTATAAAAACACTAAAGAGAAAAACTTCTACAGGTACGAAAAACTTCTACAGGTACGAAAAACTTCAACAGGTACGAAAAACTTCTACAGGTACGAAAAACTTCTACAGGTACGAAAAACTTCAACAGGTACTTCAACAGGTACATGTTAACCCTTCAACTGTCTTATTAATGAGAGACTTAATCAAAATAAATAGTACAAAAAACAGCAACAATTGACGTTTATAATTTATTAAAAAATTTTATTTATTGTTTTTATTGATTGTAATAATTAAATGATTTTATATTGATGTATTTTTATAACAACAACCAAATTACTTAATTCACGAGTTTTTAGAATTGGCTTAGACTTCTAACCATTTTTGCTTTTGTTGTATTATTCCTTTTATGTTTATACGCTTGAAAAAGAGAAGACGAATTTAAAACTTCTCGAAAATTCGCAATTTGAAGTATTTAATAAATCTATTTTCAATACTAAAATGAGGTATATGTGAGTATTTGTAAATATATTGCTCTAGAAATGAAAAGGAAGAGTAAATTTATTGTAATAAAATAACAAAAGAAAATAAGGAAAGTAAAGATCCATTCAGGCTTAGTTAATAAAGGAAAAATAAACAAGTTCTATCTTATTTATACTTAAAAAATATTGTCAAAATATGAAATATCTTCTTATGTTATCTTATTTAGGCCTTTCTTCCAAATCCTTGTGCATCAGATGTGTCTAATTGGTGTAATTAGAAAGATAATTAACCTTTAATGCCATCATCATTAGTTTAGCATTACAGAGGATTAACATTGCTGATTAATAAGAATAAAATTACAAAAACATATAATAAAATTGCTGTAATTTAATAGTAAAAGTATTTAATTATTAAAGTTACCAAAGTAAGAAAGCATTTTAATGATAAAAAGAACTTTATGTATTTCAAAGTTTTTCAAATTAACATTAAAAAATGTCTACATGAAATGACACGAGGTTGAATTTCAGAAGAATTAAAAAAAACACACATTTCGTTTTGTTAATAATCTTCAATATTGGTTAATATTTATCTATGAAATTAAACCTAAAACTGTTTTCTTAATTTATGAGGAAATTTATTTAATGATTCATTTAAAAAGTGAAGATGTTAACAAATTTAAAATACTTAGGAATTATTAATAATGATGACATTATTTGAAATTAGCATATAAATATGATTTACAGAAAAATTAGTGTACTTTATTATTTTTTTTATCATATCAAAGGTATATATATCAGAATTAAAATATTAACTTTTTACGATTAGATGATATCAATGTAGTTGCACAATAAACTATTCTACAATGTCGGATAAAAGCAGTAATTTAACTATTAAGTTATTTAAGAAAATTTTAATGAAGATTCACAATAATTTAGAGAAGGGTAAGGATGTTTTCATGAAGCAAAAACTATGAATCCAAAACATAAATTTATTTATAACTTCATGAAAGAATTATAATTCCAAAAAGTTATTATAATAGGTACACCTAAGATAAAGATAAATGGTCATTTAAGAATGAATAATGGTTGATTAGCCTAAAATGAGTTACAGAGAACACAACAACTATAATTTTTTTAGAAAAATTATTCAATCGATTTGTTGAAATATAAAAATGAAAATATATCAAAGGTAAAAACAAAAATGTTAATTTTGTGGGTTGTAAATACACTGATATCAAGCAATTTTACGAATTTGTTTGGTGTTTTGGATATTAATCACGTTTTTATTTAAATTTATATTTTAAATTTTACTAGCAAACTTATGATCACGTGATCTTGTATTCTGAGATAATTTTCTCACCACCCGTGACCGCTTTCTCACAATCTGCGAGACCGTCTCGGAGACCTCATATTTGATCGTAAGTCACGTGTCTTCCGGTTGACCTCAGCAATGAAAATAAAATAACATTGAAAATGTGAGCATCTCAGACCGTCCCAAGAGTTCTGTAGACCCACGTAGATGAAATGGAAAATGGGGGCATCTTCAATCCCATGCCTAACATTTGACGCTATTTGTATTTTTGGGTCTTATGGTTTTGGAGAAGATGGGGGTCAGATGAAATCAATTTTTCTTTTAATATAAATTTTGCTGTAAAAAACAAACACCTACATTATAGAAAGCAAAAACTAATAATAATGAAGGCTAATAATTAAATCCTGAAATTTTCCAAAAGTAAAAATAAATATTAAATGAAAGGAATATAGAAAGAAATGAAAAAGAGAACTTAAAAATTTTCTGCGATTAGCAATAATTTTCAGAATGATGCGATAAAAAACTAATCCCGAGGTCTACTATGTCATCATCTGTTTCCTTCTCATTAAATTAGAATACACTACTAGCTATTAAAAGTGTAACACCAGGAAGAACGCATCCGATCGACCAGAAATTTCCATGATGCGTGATCACATGTAAATGAACATCCAATAATAGGAATTCTCAAGAACAGCGACTCTCCGTTTTGGAAGAAGTGTAAGAGAGAGCCGCTGTGCAGTGGAATTGGAACTGGGTTTGCTCAATCAATTCTTCTACGCAGACGACCTCAGTATATCTCATCAAAGAATTTGCCAGCCATACCATTAGTTTTCCGGCTTTGATCGCGAGAGAATTTTGGAATATCGAGACTGCGATTATCCTTTCGAGAAATTGGTGGTCGTGTTGGACGAAACGCGTATATGGTGATGCGTGTATGGAATCGGTGGGTTAAGGAGGACGAACTCACTGACGTGAAGGATCCCAACGGCTTCATCACACCACCGAACGAGAGGACAAATTCTTGTGCGCATGGCTGTTACGGATCGTACAGCCACATCACAAACCTTAGCTCCAGAATTAGGGTGTGTTACACAGCAACAAGTCTCCTCACGTACGTTCGACGTCATCTGCGGCGTCAGGGAATTTTTGCAAGGCACTCATTGCTTAGGCTAGCTTTGACTGTATACCAAAGGTATCTACGCCTGCAATGTCACGAATGGAGGGACGAATAATATGACTTCGTTTTTTCCGACGAATCCCACTACTGTCTACTGCTTTATTATGGTCGCATCTCTTTTAGTGGCACAGCAGCGAAAGACTGAGTGAGTCCTGAATTAGACATCGGCATACCAGTCCGACACGGTATAGGTGGCATTATTTTCCACTCCCGCTCGCATCTAGTACACATTCCCGGTACATTGAATAGTTACATTTCTGAGATGCTGGAGCATGTTGATGTCCCTTATCTTCAAGGCCTGTCTGAGACCATTTACCAACAGGACAAAGCGCCACCGCACGTGGTTCGCAACGTCCAAGAATTCCTGGATGACCACAATGTTCATCTCTTTCCGTGGCCCGAGTGTTCACCTGATATGTCACCTATTGATGTCTGGTCCATGATCGCACGACGACTGGTACATTACAGACCATCCGCGGCTGCAGCATAGGAACTTTGGCACTGTGTCGAAACCGCATGAACTGACATATCCCAAACGCACATTCAACGTCTCTTCCTCATTATGCCGGGCCGTGTAGAAGAAGTTATTGCCGCCCATAATAGCTACACGAGATACTGATTTCTTTATGTCGCACCGAGCTGTATTTGTAATCCTTTCACCCGTGTACCGTAAGTTATCTGTAAAAAAACTATGGCTTTGATAGAAGTTGTCTTTCGTAGTGTTGCACTTTTAATGGCCAGCAGTGTATAAATGAATAATAAGATATTCAAATAAACCATTTGTAATTACAATAATAAAATTTTTTATGATTATTATTATGTTTATATGTTTCAAACCTTGGGTTTCCCCAGCAAAAACAATATGGCGGGTCAAGGACCAAAGCACATATTGCCAAGTGTAAAGACGTGTGCAAGAATGGTTAGACATGTATAGTTGTGTCCATAAATTTCCTAATTATGCGTGTTCTGTTGAGTACCACAGCCTTCTGCAGTTATGCATAAGTGTTTTTGTGAAGTCCTAGTGTGCTGAGACTGTGGTGCAATAGGTGAGGTACTAGACCAGTGGCGGACAGAATGATGGGTACAACATGTACTCGGTCCTGCCTCCACTGCTTCTGGAGCTCATGTGCTAGATCGGTTTATTTACTGATCTTGTCTGCGCGAGTTTTCTGCATGTTCTTGCTGATAGGCACTGCAATATCAATGAGATAGGTCTGTTTGTTGACCTTATCAACAAGTGTGATGTCAGGTCTGTTGTGATGTATGGATTTGTCTGTGTGAATGGGACGGTCGCAGTACAGCTTATGTGAGGATGACTCTAATACACTTTGTGGTATGTACTTGTAGTACGGGACCGTGTTCTTAATAAGTGAGTGTTTGTGTGCTAGCTGTTGATGAGCAACCGACGCTACCTGATTGTGTCGGTGGAGGTAATCTGTTTGGGAGAGAAGGGGACAGCCTTATTATAATTATTATTATTATAATGTTTAAGAAGAATGTATGGTAATATCATTTGTAATTATAATATCATTAACTAATTCGTTACAAAACAAAACAAAAACTAAGAAACAATTTGAAAACCTTAGTTTCATTTGAAAATTGTTTACATTTTATAAGAATTTTATTGATTTGAAATCCGTTTTTCTTTTGATATTCTTTTAAATGACTAAGAACCAGAAAAGGAGATCCGGATTTGTTTGGGTTTTTTTTTCCAATCTTTCTTGATCTGATTCTTCTTTCATTATGAGAGAGACTTTCCAATGCTGTCACACGACCTTTACTTTGCATGAAAAAAAGATCTCAAGCTAAACATGATCTAAACTCTCCTAAGAGAATCTTCATTACAAATCCCTTTCTTTTCAAATGAAGAAACTTTACCATAAGTTATAAATTTCGGTTTTTAATTTTAAAATTAAAGACATGAATAACTCCGATTTATGATTTTTAATAAAATCACTTCCATCTTTGGTAGCAAAAGTATAATAAGTCATCGGAGTTATTAATTGCTGATCCTCGTAATACTGCAGTGCCAAAATAGAAAGTAGTTCCTATTATCCTATGATTATGGCCCACTTCACCTTCAGAATCTTTTTGAAGAGATTTTTTAAGTTTTTATTTATTCTTAATGACTATTTATTATAATGAATAAGAATATTTATTTACAATGAATCCAATAAAAATAAATGAAATAAATTGAAGGCTTCAAGTTCTTTATTTTTCATCTACAATTTCGAGGATATTTTCAATATTTCAAAAAAAAAAAACCGCCAGAATTTATGAGGATTCGAAAACTGAAAAATCAGGGAGAAAAACAATAAAAACTGATAAAATCAACGAGTTGATCAAAAAAATTTAGAATTTCAATGAAGATGAAAGTATGAACTTTGTCCAGAACAAAATAATGTAAGGCAAGTTTTAAAAGTTAAACAGCACATCAATTGATTTAAGAATATCATTGTTTAGTTTGTGTAAAGAATTCTGAACTCTTACATAACTTTGAATTCAGATTTATGTAATTCTTTAGACAAACTTTAGAATGATATTCTTAGATCAATTTAATCATCGTAAACCAAACACAATTGATAACAATGTTAGTAGACTTCACTTGAGTCAATCCATTGGAAAAGATTGAATTACTTATCAAAAGAAACAAGAGAACATAACAAGCCTGATAAGACAAGAAGATAATACTATTACAATGTCAGATATGTGCAATATCAGTAAGACATTTAAAAAATTAACAAAATATTGTGAATTAAATAGGCAGTGGGACGTTAAGAATGTATAAATTGTCTCGATAATGTTTGATGTATTGAAAAATAACATCGTCTCTTAAGAATTCAAGGAATAGATGGTCTCTATTTGCAAAGGGTTATTTCTAAATTGATGTTCAAAATAAAAATTATTAAAATAATAATTTAAATAATTCGCGTATTAACCATCTATAAAAGATTCTAATGACCCAAGAAATAATGAAAATCATAATAAAACTACAATTATGTTTCGTTTAGCATTTGCATCCAAGGAAGATAGGGCAAAAGACACAGACACACACACACAATTTTTTTTTTCCAGACAAATTGATTTGACGAGCTTAAGTTTCTTTCAAAAATAGGATAATAGGAAATGTCTATTCTTTTTGATGTCGGTACCAAAGTGAGATGGAGGCATTGAAAGATCAATAGGAAAGATCTTGGTACGATACAAGCAAAAGTTTACCCATTCATTCATTTTGAGTCAAATGCTGATGTATTTAGTTCAATGAATATAAACTTCTTTCCTCGGAGCCATCTTGTAAATAGAAAAAAAACTCCATTTTTCTACTGAGAATCGTTTTGACTCAGCTATGACGTTTTTAAATTAATGTTCTGAAAATAACATTGAAGTTATTTTATACATCCACGGTAACAATTGCCACATTCTCTTGTTGGATATTAAGAAATACGTATCATAATAATGTTACTCAGAATATCTACATTCTCTACATTCTCTGAAAATAAAGTTCTTCTAATTATTTGGGAAAAAAATCTCCAAGGAATGGTTGTTTTCACTTTAGACAAAATCCAGGAAATGAATTAAGAAAATGTGCCTTGACTTGTTTGAATTTGAATTTCTGCAGAATCGTTATTACTTTTGAAATTCATTTTTTTTTCTTCGTAATGCCTTAATATTTCATTGTTGGTTTGTTAATATTTGCTTGCTTTATTTGTTTTGTCAATGATTTATGATGGTAAAAGGAAGCTGAAACAAATAAATTATTATGAATGTTTATAAATGACTTTTCGTTCTTCAATTCTTTTCTTTCTCCTTTCTTTTTTCTTAACAGTTTCAGACAATTGCAATGGTTGCCCAAATTTATGGTTCACATCTTTTTTCTTTTTTTTTGGAAACCACTAATATTTTATCCCTAATGTTGCGCAGAGAAGAAAAATAAAAGAAAAACTAAAATTTATGGGAAACTTTGTAGCACTTTTTTTTATCAGATAGAAAATGATTTTTGAAATCTTTTTTTAATTATTTGTTTTAAATTTTGCAACAATCTTCTGTTTATCGAACTAATACATTAAATATGTAACTAATAAAAATTCCTAACTCATAAATAACAAATCACTCACTGTTAGTCAAGAAAGAAAACCTCAAACGAAAAGCAGTAAAAAAACTGAAAAGAAATAACAAAGAGAGCAGATAAGTTAAATAAATTTTAGTTTTACGAAAATTTCAATTGTTAAACAATTGTAACTCTGTCAGGAGCTAAAATGTTTTAGATATTACCTACAAGGCTTTCTCTAAACTAAAAAACTGGAAATAGTTTCAGTAAAAAAATTAGTTTATTCAAGTCACTAAGTTTGGTCCTCAATGAAGCAGCGCTTCAGAGTTAAGACTTCACCATTTCTCATCATCACCTACTGGAAAAGTCATCACAACATTACAAGATCAAAATCTCATTAGATCTATTCTGTCATTACATTCTGTAATTTAGAAAATAGAAAATGTGATATGTGTAAATAAATGGGTAAATATTTGCTATTTATTAATTATTTTAGGGCATCTTATTTCGACTCTTAATTAAAAATAGATCCTCGTCCATGTAAAGGATTAGATTTTCCAAAGTTTAAGATACGGACGTTAATTCTAAATTTCCTAATATAAAATTTCATGCAAATTAGTGAATTATTCTGAGGGAACATTATTTTGATTTATGTGGTAAAATGCTTTAAAAGAAAAGCTTCGATCATGGCTGAATTATAACATTCTACTTTCAAATACTTTGATATAAATGACTGCATTTTCTTTTATATTTTTAGTTCTTATTTAACTAATCATATCTCAATAATGATATTTCATCTTCTTCGATATTAACTTGCGAATTCCTTTCTTATAATATTTCTTAAATGTTTCCTTTCTTATAATATTTCTTAAATGTTTCCTTTCTTATAATATTTCTTAAATGTTTCCTTTCTTATAATATTTCTTAAATGTTTCCTTTCGAACATTTGTTTCACACATGATGTAATTAATCATAAAGACACCAAATGAAAATGTTTTTAATCAAACAACAAATAGGGTAAAAAAACAAGGAAAAAACTTTGCCTCAATACAATCTATTTAAGCAACACCTGAGAATTAATTTCTATAAAACGGCAGCATTTCTTTTCTATCTAAAATTGTGGTGTTGTTTTTATCTATTGAAAAAAAAAATGTTTCTTTTTAAATACTATATTTTATTAATATTAATAAAGAATTGTTATTCTATTTAACACTATCTTTATCCTCAGTTTCACAACAGAACAGTAGGATCTCACTTCGAGGATAGAACTGGTGGAATCCAATGTATTCGTCTTCATCTTTGAAGTTGGACGATGAATAAGACAGGTATCGAAGCTGTCTTCCCTCACCAGTTGCAGGGAGAACAAAATAAATATGTCGAGGTTTTAACGTGGATCAGAAACTAAGTATTCTATCGAGATAAGTTCTGCCATAACTGAAACTTTTTTAATGTATGAGCTTTTGTAGAAATAACTGTGTAAAAAACAATATGGAAATGGAAAAATCAGAGACACAAAGATATTTTTCATAAAAACAAATCAC
The DNA here is from genome assembly GCA_023159025.1 of Thereuonema tuberculata. Classification (NCBI taxonomy): domain Eukaryota; kingdom Metazoa; phylum Arthropoda; class Chilopoda; order Scutigeromorpha; family Scutigeridae; genus Thereuonema; species Thereuonema tuberculata. Next base: position 5,788,921 of record JAFIDM010000005.1, read on the forward strand.
TGGATTAAAAAAATAATAATAATTCAAGATTTTTAAAGGAAATTTTTTTCTATAATTTAGGTTGATTAAAATGGATAATAAATATCTTTTATGAAGTATTTTAAATACAAGGGGAAGTTAGTAAATAAGTCAGAAACATATGAAAACAGCAGTGATGAGTTTCGTTGCTATTAAGTGGCAGCACAATTCCACTTGATAATAGACTTGATATAACGTTATTAAAATAGGCTTGATAAAGGAAAGAAGATTTCTCTTTCCGAAAATTTGTTGTTTTTAAATATATTTAATAAATGTATTTTATTTAGTATATTTATTTGTGTAAGGTGGGGTTATTTAATGAAACCCCTTGCATTACTTTTTTTCATTATAAAGAATTAATTATATAACTAAATAATTCATTCAGTGTCTTTTAATAGTAGGTTAAGTTAAGATAAATCCCACCGATGGAAGTAAAGCTCCGAATGTTTTACTGACCTCGGAACTGAGATGAGATCGGTTGGTCAGCCCAACGCTCGACCTCCCAGCAGAACGATCTCCTTATCTCATTTGTAGAAGTTAGTCAGAGATGGATAAAATAAACACCAACATCTACTCAAGAGTTAGCAATAAGGCTTAAATATAAAATTTCTGTTTTGGATATAACCTGAAGTTGAAACAAAATGACTTTACTAATATCGAAATCTAATATCAACATGTAAATCCAATACAGGGAATAAAACTACATTCTTATGAAGTTTGGTAGAGATTAGATTTATTATTTTTTCAAATTATCGCAATCAAAAGATTCTCAAAACAGACATCTTTACACATCTAGACATTGGCTTGATATCCAAGTGGAAACCCGCTTGACTGCAGGCTGGAAGAACCAGGTTCAATTCTCCGGCGGAGATCGGCGATTGAATTCTCCCCCAGTCCTTTGAAGACTGGTTATGGAGATTAGAGGAGGAAGTGCGTCGTATTGACCCTCCGATCTCATCTGAGTCCCCGTGATTAAGAAATGCGGAGAATCTTATCTTCTACGACCTTTAAGGGCATATTGGCCTTTAGTGGGATTCTGTAACATCTACTGACACCGACAGAAATTGAAATGAAATTGGTTCTCGATACGGTGATAAGATTCTTGTCGGATTTTTAAAAATAGATTTAAGAAATTTAAAAGAATAAATATTTTGCTTTTGCAGGTCAGCTACTATATTTTTCCAAATTAGCGAAATGAAATTAAAGTAATAGTTATCTATTAATAATATTCTTAACATTGACTTTAATATCTAACTTAAATTTTAACTTTTAAATGACGAGAAATAGCATCGTTGATGTAAAAAAAACAAAAAAAAACAACCCTAACTTGGAACAGAGACATTTTCTAACTAGAAAATATTGACTTCTATCAGTTCCTTTACTCTGAAATATGTTTATGTTGTTGCCAAACTAACCGTTCTTCGTTTTATGTCTTCCATTTGTCCTATTTTTTCTGTTTCTTCCTCAAACACTAAATCACGGTCATCTTTTCGTTCTTTTTTCCTTCTGTGATGAAAACCTTTTGCGGTTGTTTGTCGGTTTCACCAATCAGCACCCACTCATTCATCTTCCATCGCATCCTCCCTTAAGATTTCCTCGATCCTAATGATTGCTCCTAAGGCTTTTTTTTTTCCTTCTCCAGAGATCCACCCACTCACTAGCCTTTTTCCCAGTAGAACTTCATCAGGAAAATCGTTTTAATCAATTTAATGATCGTTTCAGTTTCTTCAGTCAATTTCCTAAGCAGCCATTTTGATTTCCTAATGAAAACTACAATAAAAATCAATTCTGTAATTTGAGATCGCGCAGTTTGTCTTTCTCTTTCTAAAAGATTTTTCAAATTCCATCTTCAAGAATCCTTCTATTAAATACATTACTAAGAAAAAAATGAAATTGTGAGAGACATGTGATTCAATTAAGAAAAGAGAATGTTCTTTATTGTACTTTTTTTCTTATCAGGAGACGAAGCAACAGATGTAGAGGTACATCACATTGCCTGTCGATTCGTTACCCAAAGATTCAGTGAAACCTGTTTTCCAAATGTCGAATTGTTGCTTATATCGTTGCAGAGTGGGTTATGCAAATTGACTGTCGTTAATTATCCTAATAGTACGAGTACTTAAAGGAAATCATATCCAACTTATATCTGTTCAATATTACAACGGATTCAATTTTAACAGTTCAATATTAAAAATTAATTTCCATTAAAGGGATAAAAACTACAACGAATGTATTATTTCCATTTCTATTGGGTAAACAGAATCTCTTTAATGCATTCTTCACCATCCAAAAGACATTCCAGTACATTGAGGAACATCACTAAAAATTGCTTCTCTTTAACCCCCCCCCTCCTAAAGTAAACATACAATCACTAATAATTATTGACAAAACTAATTAATAATAATTGTCAACGATAATTAATGATCACCATCATTGCTGTTTTCTTGTTATTTTCCAAAACTACTGGAATCATTGTCCTTTAATTAATCATCCAAAGTCGTATGTTAAGGATCTAGAAATAAATACTTATAAAATACTTCAGAAAAGTATTTTATAAAATATATCTTCAAATACCATATAGTTGTTAGGTACAATCTTATAATCAGTTGCTTACAAAAGAAAGAAAATCATTTGAGCAAAAATACTTTAGAATAGAATTTTTCTAAACCTAATTAATTTATGAAGAAAAGTTAAAAATGGATCCTGATAGTTTAAGAATTGTAAATAAGTTCTCACTTTCCATCCTCAGAAATTTCAAAATTAGGTCCATTAATTTATACTTAAAGATTCTCAAATACATTGTTACATATACATTATTATAAATCCCTTTTTTATCTTTAACATTATATCGTTTATTTGGAAAATATAGAAATTAATTTAATTTGAGATTTAAAATTATTCAGAAGGCTTGTTAGGCAAACATCGAACAAACAATAGTGAAAGACAAAAACCAGGAGTGGACGCTTTAAATGTAATTAGATATCACTTACACAGTACCGGAATACCCTATCTTAACATTTCCCATCCAACATTGTTTCGCATTTATAGCGGACACAGTTCGTATGGTTCCTGTAAATTTTCTATCTTGATATGAAACGACCAAAAAAGGTTTCATGAAGAAAAGCCACAGCTGTATGACAGATAAGCACCTGTTTCAAGAGCAGTTTGTTTGTTCGTTTGGTTGTTACGGTTCAAGGCCGTCCCGTGTACCCTTTACGCTGTCTGTACACTACCTATTCGTCGAGGATGACGCCTAGAATGACATTGTCACTTAGATGCGCGAAATGTATTCTGAAACTGCTCCTTCAAGGCTGAATCCATCTCTTCGTTCTACACCATATGGATGCTTGTTCGTAGGTCCTGAATTAATGATAAAAATTTCAAGGGAGGTTTCGATCAGACAAATCTAACATTCCCTTGTCAGAACCAATATTGCCTCGGCTCTTTCAAAACGTTATACCAGTTACTATACAATTTATATTCTAATAGATATTTGGACACGCTCTATTATCGCATGGGGATATGCAATATTTGCTTTGCCCAGCAAATAGTTGCAACTATATAAATAATCTGTAGAAACGACGTTGATATACCATGTTTATACGAGGGGAAGTCAGTAAATAGTCAGAAACAGCTATTAAAAGATACTTAGTGAGAAATGTAGTTGCAAATCTCTTTATTTTTTAACATAATCTTCAACAACATTGATTTACTTATCCCAATGCTTTATCAGTGCCACAAAACCTTTTGCATAAAAGTATTTTGGCTATTGTCACAGCCACAGTTGCACCTCACATTCAACTTCTTCATTTGCGAAATGTCTGTCTCCAAGGTGTTTTTTTCAGCGGGCCAAACAAGTGAAAGCCGCTTGGGGCTAAGTCGGGGCTGTGTGGTGGATGTTAAAGAAGTTGCCACCCTAAGAATACCCTACTGCAGTTGCGGTGCTGTCTACCATTAATCTCCTGTCAACTCGAATCATCTCCTCTATCTGTCGTTATCTGAACAGCATGACCAGGTCGGTCTTTGGAGCGTTTTTGACAGAATTTACTGACCCAGTTATGCACCGTTTTACGTGACAAATAATTCTCACTGTATACAAGATAAATTTTCTTATAAATATCCTTTGCAGGAAGTTCTTTTGCCACAAAAACAGTACAAGGCATGCTGCTCTTCAAATGTACAGAAAAGCAGAAGAAATTCAAGGAAGAAGACTTTGTGAAATAGAATAAAGAAAAATTCGAATGACGAGAAATGCGTTCTACGAAGTGCTATAAACAAAGAACTTTAGAAAGAGACAGAGAATGACTAACAGATGGACTTCGAACACTAGAAAGCTCTCTTTCTCAGCCTTTTTTTCTGTCATTAAATAAATACAAAAAGAATTAAGTTCCTTTATTGTTAATGGTAATATTTTATGTTATCTTCTTGAGCCTTTGTGATAACCGTTTTTTTTTTTAAATCAGTAAAGATGTCTGAGGAAGCAGAGGAAGTTCACTCTGAGAAATATTGCGTTAGTTAGTATGGAAGGAAGCTTTTGGAAATTTCAATTAGTTAATATGTTAGGAATTTGCATATGATAAAGTGTTGAAATTAACAAGTGAGGTTAAAATTAACAACATGGTGAAAGAAATATATAAGAAAAATGGCATCAGGATAATTCACACAAAGGGTAAGGATATCCCTACTATCCTTATTAAGGATTCAAGAAGACAAAACAAAATTTGACGGAAAAATCATAGGAACAGTTTACAAATTAAAGTGCAGGACTTGTGAACAGGTATACTTTGGATAGAATGATTAGTGAACGTATTCGAGAACATATTGCGGCTTATCGAAATGATCGCCCAAAAACTTCGGAATGGGCGGAACACTGCCTTCGGGAACACCATGATCCGGACCCTACGGTGGAAACTCTTTTCAGGATTTTTAGATAAACACTTCAGATATATAGGCTAGTGGAAGCATGTGTTATAATAACATTCTCTTGTATTAATAAGGATAAGAGATATGTAAATGCTAACACACTTTCTTATTTTCAAGATATGATTAGAGGAAAGTAAGAAAAATTTAAATTAGATTTTTTCATAGTATTAAGAGTTTCTTGTCTTGTATCTATTGTTATATATTGTTATGTATTATTTACTTTATTAAGATATAAGGATTTGATATAGTATATAGAAGGTTATTGTTATGTTTGTATTCTCGGCAAAGTCTTGACAAAGCAGAAAGATTTGTTCTGCGAAATATCGTCGTTATGGGGGAATTCTCAGTGGCTGTATATTATGAAATACATGTATATAGAAATTTAATATTAATAAGTATTTCAATAAATTCGTCATTGCATCGAAAAATCTAAAAAATATTGTTCGTCAAATTATTGGAACTAAAGTAATAATAGCTTAACTATGTCTTATGTTAAATAATATGTTAAGATCACATTATTTCCAGTGACAATTCAAAAATTCATTGTTTAACAGAGATGAAGTACTTCGTAATTCTATAATTTTTCTTAAATAATAGATATTGACATAATAGCAAATTAACATGCGTAAGAGAATTAGTTTGCTCAGTGAACCTTTACTTGTTGTGCGTTTTTATCTTTGATTTTATCTTTGAATATATATAGATATATATATAGCCGGACAGTGATATGAAATTTGAAATTTGAATATATATATTCAATCGACACTACTTCACTTAATATCTTCTTTAATACAATGTAGGGGAGACCGGGGCAGAGCGGTCCACTTTTTTTTTGTTGAATTTTTTTCTTTTTTTTGTTAAGAGATTTTCCATTGCATTTATTTTTGTCAGAATCGAGAACTATTCAAGAATGTAAATACTTGATTTCATTTCATTATATTCATAAAAAAAATTGGTATTAATTCGCAAAGCAAAAATGGTAGAGTGGTCCAACCTGCCCCGACCACGGGGCAGGCTGGACCACCCCATGGGGCACGTTGGTCCGGGTAAGAATAACAACATTTAAAGTAAGATTTTTATTGAATATAAAATAATATGCCATTTAGGATATCATGAAATAAAGTTTAACTTAACCTAGACTACCTAAGGTATTATATATTCAAGTAAAAATTTAAAATAATCATTATGCAGTTGAAAGTCGTAAATGAATAATGTCAAATAGGTTTACATTGAATTAATTAATCACTTTCACTAGAGAAATCTTCTTTGCAGTTGAGGCATTCGTAAAATAAACCCCGAATATCAGTGGCTACGCAGGAACTATAGGTCCATCTCTTGCACTGCGTACATTGAATCCACTCCTGCCCTGGTTTGCTTTTTTTAAAGTTCTTCAAACATGAGAGGCGCACAGCATCTTCATCATCACTAATCATCTGTAATTGTTTCCTCTTTATCCCTTTTCCTTTGCTTCTATTTTTTTTTTTTTTTTTTGTTTATGTTGCTTTTAGAGACTGTTGGCCGAGTCATGTTTTTCGTTGCTACTCTTTCTTTTCTTTCTTTAGATTTTCGTTGCTCTTCTTGCAGAGCTTTTTTTACTGGCGTATCCGTCAGTATTGCCGTTGATCTTTTTTTTATTCTCTATTAAGATTATATTGTTATTTATGCCATTTTTTAATGCTTTCTAATATAACAAAGTGTGTATAGAATTTATATTTAATTTAGAGTTTCACTTACTGAAAATTGTGTTAGTTCACTTAGGGATGTAATTGTGTGTGTTTTAGAATATGCTCCCTCTCCTGAAATGTTTAGACTGATTGGATGTACTTTTTGCCCGTGTGTTTCAGATTCATCAACTGATCTGTTTTTCCCGTCAGAGTGTACTTAACTTTTCTCTTTTTGTTCCCATGGGAAAACGAAACAGATAAAACCACGTGATCACTCAATCAATGCACAACTGTTTTTTCGAAGTTTTTCTTTTTCTTTCGCACAAATTGTTTTCTAAATAAGCTCAAACCATTAAAATAATATTTAACCATGAAATATCACAATAATAATATACAAGACTTTATCAAATACAAAAATTCAAATACATAATTACAACAATACAATTATTAAAAATCAAAATATATTCCATCAGAGACCAAGATTTTAATCGTGTCGTGTTGCCAATTCCACAACGTGACAGTTTGCATAGTTTTTAATTAGAATTTAGTAACAGTTAAATGTGTAAATTGGCTATTTTCGAAGATTAAGATACCTTAGCACGAAGTCTTCCCATATTACGGTACTTGCTGAGAGGAATTACTAACGGGGTAATATCCTTTAATAATATAGGCTACAACACAATATATAATAGCCTTCATAAAAAAATATATAAAAAAATATAATATGTAATAATATAATACAATATAATATAATAGGCCTAATAAATATATAATATAGAAAAAAAATATAATGTATAGTGCCAAAATATTTTATTGTAAAAACAGCGGGGCAGAGTGGACCACTGGTCCAATGTGCCCCGTGTCGTTCGGTCCACTCTGCCCCATCGCCATTTTGGCGTTTCCTTCAGTTGTAACTATCGACTACTTTAAGTAATCAATTCATACTATAGCTCAAAATGATCTTTAGATTGCCGCCTTCAATATGAATATTACAGTTATGTTATTCAATGCATTGCTGAACGGCAATATTAAAGTAAAAACAACACTAAACATTTACTTACCTGAACAAAAACAAAACAATCGATCACCTCACTGTCACCAATAAGCCGAATTCACTGACGCTTTTGTGGTAGCAGCGCCACAATGGCACCAACCTTCTATCCGATTTTTGGCACATTCTAGCGTCTACACGAATTAGTAAAGTCAACGGTCCACTCTACCCCTAGGTCCACTTGGCCCCGGTCTCCCCTATTAAATGCGATATAAAGATACGATACGATGTTATACAATACGATGATGTTAATGTATAAATACATAGATAATTAACGAATTCTAGAGAGGAAGAGGAAAAAGTTCCTCACTTGACCTGAAGAAATTTCCTGTAAAATAAGGAAATAAAATATTGCAACGAAGATCTTAAGTATCTTAATATATAAAGATTAAGAACTATCTTTTTGTTATTAGCATTTCTGCATCATATTTTTATTTTGTTTGTTATCTGTCTAATAATTTTTCAGCTAAAATTATTTTTCTCAAATCCTTTATTTCTGTTTAATTTTGAATCAGTAAAAATCTCTTCTTACGAGAATTATATTTTCTATCAATAAAATTTCTATTTTAGACTTAAGTTTCGTTTTTTTAATTTGAGTAAAATTTGAAGTAATGATTTAAAAAATTCTTTTTTTATTCTTTCAATTTAAAATTCTATTTTGAAAATATCTAAAATTAAGAGGTTTTTTTTTCTGTTTCTTATGATTAAGACGGAAACTTTCCATTGGGTTGACATTTAATCTAATGTCTTAGATCGGTATGGAAAGTTCCAGATCGTGATCTCATTCATTTCATAATAAAAATTATAGATTTTGAAAATAAAAAAAAAAAAAAAACGAAAAAACAAATGTAAAATAACTTGCAGATATTTATCTCAAGTAAATGTTATCAGTAAAGAAATTATATAAACAAATTTAGATATCTAAGCGTTAGTTTTGTTTTGATTTTTTTTTGTTTTAATTAATGAAATAGCCTAATGAATAAAATTTTGCAAATATATGAAAAATAAAATTTTTAGTACTTTGTACTTCAAAACAACATTTATTCTAATAACTTAATACAGTTCGTAGGAATTGATATCAATAAGATTCTAAAAACCTTAACTTGAGTCTTCAATATCTGATAGCAATGAGTTCTGCTGCAATTCATTTACAAAAGGTGATTTGTTTAATCCCGTCCATTAATGAGAAACATTCAATTACTATCTCTTGTAATAATTTCAACTGAACAAAATCCATAATTTCTAGAGACTGAATTAATAAAAACTCTTCAATTCTCCGTAGTTGGTCGGACACATTCATTAGTGCAAAAAAATACAACAAAAATTTCTAACCAACAATTTATCAATTTTTCTTAAAGATTTTTTTTTAACGAGTAACAAAATAACAAAATTAAAACAAATAATAAAAACCTTTCAAAATAACAGCATCTTAGATTTGAAGCTTTTAGTTCGAATTCTATCAATGGTTAAAATTGATTATGGCCTTTGGAACATGTTTAGTTTTACAAACATTTATTGTAAATAAAGAAAAAAATTATATTTTCACTTTAAAACCATTGCTAATTTTTTTTTTTATCTAAAATACAAGAAGTAAATAAAAAAAAATATATACAAGACTAGAAGATCATCTCTAATAAATGATCAAGAACGACATCATCAATAAAATAAAATACTTAAGTCTTTTCTCGTAATCTTCAATACATTGAGGAAATACTAAATCCCGAATTTATTTTTCTCTTAATGCATAAGACTTATCTCCTAAGAACCGAACAGCAAAAATGTCAAACAAAATGGAACTAAATAATGTCATTTAGAACTACTATCAAATGTATCTGTTGAGTTAATAACTATTCTGTTTCCATCACAATGGTTTGCTGACAATGAAGAAATCACGTGAATGAAATATGAAGATCTCATATCTCGTAGCAACTGCATTTACTATACGTTTTACATCTCTATTATTGAATAAATAAATAAATATCTATATTATAAAATAAAATAAAATTGTAAAAATAATACTAAATATTTATTGCTGATTTAAAATTAATTTTAAATTTTATCACATAAAGATCATTTAACTTTTCTCCATTGAAATTAATTCACAAATGTAAATTTTTATTTCTAATGTATATGAAACGATTCGTTATCAAAGATATTCTGCAAACAATAATATGTCAGGGCAGTGACTACATTGTATTACAAAACAAAGGTAATGTTTTGTTTACAATATTTTCAAAACATCTCGTTGTAGTTCGGAGAGTGTGTTACAATTATCCCTATCCAGAATTAAACCATTTAATGATATTAATAAAGAACTGGATAATTAGTAGATTGTGAAAAACAAGAGGTAAAAGAATGAAAAACCCTCCATGCCAACTTTTAGGATTCGAACTAGCGACTGACAAAACATCGCAAGGCTAATCAACCCCTAACATAGAACGATGGTTGGTTAATAGAATATCGCAATTTCTACGTTTTTATAAGAATATTTTTTATTGGAATATTTCTTGTTATTTCATTTATATCTTAAATTTTTGTATGACTAGAATTAGAAACTAATGAATAGAGTCATTTCTTTAAATCATTAATCGAGTTACTTTTCAGATTGTTTTACAAATTCTATTTAGTTTAATCTCGAACCTCCTGCAGCCTCTTAAATTTTTTTTTTTTCGGAACAGTTCATAACTTTTTACAACATAACTTATTATAATTATTGAAGATTCTAATTCCGTTAATTTATTTTAGTTATAAATGATATTCTTTATTTAGTGCCTATTTACAATTTTAACTTTACTTTTAATTATTTTAAAAACTACATTATCATCAAATCCCAAAAACAAAAACACTTTCATCAATTTCGGAATTATATTCAGTCCTTGGAAAGTTTTTATTTTTGTTTTTAGGCTTTTTATCTAAATAATTGTTTTAAATTATCTCAAATCCAATCAATTAACACAGTAATTAAAAACATCCAATCACAACTGTTTTGTGGAAGGGTTTTCCTTTGCAATAATAATCATTCGTAATAATCTACAGAATAATCATTCGTAAGTTAGGACTGTTTAGTTACTTTTGGTTGTGAAGGAATTTAGTTATCAAAATTCTTGGATGATGTTTTTTAATGGAAGGGGATTAATTAAAATTAGTGCAAATTCATATAAAACTAACTACTGATGACAGCTTTCCTAATTAACTTCACACTTTTCACTAAACTGAATATATTTTTAAATAAAAGAAGTTTAACGTGCCCGAATAATTCAAGAAAAATATCAATCGAAAGGCACAAAGTTAAAGTTAGGATTCGCACTTCGAGTTGTCATCCGTCCCAGTCTCTTCCCGATGACAACTCGAAGTGCGAATCCTAACTTTAGCTTTGTGCCTTTCGATTGATATTTTTCTTGAATATATTTTTGTTAAGGCGTTATTTCAATTGGCAAATTAATTAGAATACTTTGAAATTCGTTTTAAACCGTAATCTTAGGTTTATTTAGCCTTAAAGAATGCAAAGAAATAAGACTATATTATTACAACAACTTCCTTGCAATTAATGTGGTTCTGTGTTAGTGAAAGGTCAACGTGTGGAGATTAGATTAATCAAAGGAATGATGTACACTAATTTTTTTAATAATTTCTTAGGAACTACCATTAAGTTTAAATTATATTAATAGAATGTTAAAAAGAAACGATACCAAATGAATCCAATTGGGATTTAAACTCCGAATACCATACAGTAGAACCTCGATGTCGGGACCGGACCTCCATCGGTAACTCGAAAATTCCGCATAAGAGAGAGCACAAGGTGGACGGAGGAGAAGAAATTGTTTCTTTACCAAATTAAGGAAACCGACGTCGGTTAAACGAGGGTCCGGTTAAAACAGTGTCGGATAATGGAGGTGCTACTGTATCTGAAAGAAAATTAATTGTAATTGTTCATTTGCTCCCGTAATTAATTTTAAAAAGGGGATGCGCCTATAATTTTCTGTAACTTTCATCAAATTTAAAAATCCAAGTTATTGACTTTCCTTTAGAAATTCAGGATCAGGACTTTTATTAAGCATTAGGGGAAGGAAGTAATGACTCTGTATATCTCCTCTTACAGTCCATTTAAAGATCTTCATTTAACTTAATATTAGTTTCACAAGTAACCCTTAATGTATTACACTTTAGTAATATTAAGATTAATCTATAATCTTATGCTCTGAGTCCTTTTGAGATTTCTGTAGAAAATTATAGGTAGCTAAAAAGAAAACGTCCACTTATGAATACTTTCTGTATAAGGTACCTCAGCCATATAACGCCATGTATACCTTTAAGGCCACCTATCTAATTCTTCATAAATATAAGAGATGGCGGTACTGCACTAAAGTAGTTTGCATTGACATGCCATCTAGTGTGAGTTACTAGCAGACCGCCAACATTTTCGAGTGAAATTATATTTCCACCTTTTCGTGTCGAGGACTGGTTCTGAAAGGCTGCTACAATATCAACGTAAGATAAAATATAGATTTTTTAATGTTCAGCAAAGATTAACTATACAAAACTATATATTTTCTTGATTCTTGAAGATTCTTCTATGTAGATAAGATATCGTTATTTTTAAAATTCGGAAATTGTAGACGAACAAGTGTATCGTGTGATCCATGTGATCACTAGCGCTTTAACGCCATGGTGGTGTTAATGGTCTATATATACGATTTTAGGTTACGTATGACATTTATAAGTTACCAATATGTTTCATGAAAATATAGATTTTTATCTTATTTATTATTTTGCTAAATTATAATCGGAAAATGCCGAAATTAATTAATTTTTACATTTCCTCTTTTGTTTTTGCTACAAATTAGAAAACCCTCGTTAATTTCAAGTGATTTTTCATTATTTTTTAAAGAAAGTCAAATTTAGTTGCTTTTTACTGTAATATTGTACAAATAATATTTACAATGATGGGATAATTCTTAATTTTAAATAAGTTAAGTTACTAGAAAGTAGGTGGCGTTAATTGGACCAGGTGTTCCTAATAACGCCAGTTTGCAAAGTTTTTTTTATTTGAGTTCTCATACTTCTCCAGTAAAAGTTATCATATGTTTTATTATGGTATGCTTCAAACAGAAGATTAAACTTTCTTGGTCATAATTTTCGTGTTTCGATACACCTTATTTCCACTTACAGTAATTTAAATGTTATGGTGGCGTTATTTGGGCAGAGCACCTTATTAAGTTACATTAACAATGAATTATACGTAAATAATTACACGTATTACATTTATATCATAAATATAATAAAAACATAACATTATATAAATAGTTATTGTTATTATATTTTTATAATAAAGAAAACATACTTCAAGCTAACAATGGTCCACAAAAGTATAAGAACTTTCGTCTTCCATCATATTTTATTCATTTGCTTTAATATCTGTCCTTGTTAGAAACGTTGAGTGAAAATTTATGTTAAATAATTTCCAATTATTCATCAGTTTTAAGTGTAAGTAGATTGTATTATAAATCTTTTCTGTTTTCGTTTTCATTGTTTGTCCTGTCCTCTTGAAGCACCATTCTGTCTCCATTTTGACAATCTTCCTAATGAACTCGGGCACTGTTGTTGGTTGATGAGAATTTAAGCTTCTATTTACTTGGTAATCATGTCTCGCTTGTCCGCCTGTCACCCTCTGTGGTAGCACCATTCTTCACTGGAATCTTCTTCTTGTGTTAAAGGCTGACGTTGCCTTTGTTAGCGACGAACGCTTTAAATGATTAATGACAAATAGAAACTTAGTTGATTTGTTGGCGAATAATACTGTTAAAAAGATTGCAAATAAATTATCAAAATCGATTTAAGAAATTCAAAATTTACTTATTTCTAAATTTATTCACTTCAACAGCAACGTTTCTTTTTAAGTATTGAAATTGTTGGAAAACATCAATAGTTGAAACAAACATACAATGAAAACGACAATTATTATATGTTATCCTAATTATGAAATGATCCCTTGAGAAGATTCTTTTCAAATAAAATGAATTGGTTGTATTATGTATTGGCTTAAAATAATAACATGTATATCTGTAAGTAATACAAACACAGTACGGCCGAAAACAAACGACACGGAACAATTGGATCACATGAAAGGTGGCACTGGAGATGAACACATAAGCGATTGTTGTATTTGGAACAGAAATGATTGTGGATGTGAGATTAATCAGTGTTGCTGTGATAATGGTATTAACTAACAAAGAGAAAGTATTTACTGTGGAGCACTATTTTCGATCATACGGAACAGGTCATTGCAATAGAGCTAGTATGCTACATGTTGCTATGGAATTTCAGGAGCGTTTTAACCGTCCAGCATCCACGAACAAGGTTATGCTATCCGTCGTCAATAAATTCCGTCGAACCGGAAGCGTACGACCCAATGGAAAGATTGCACCGGTCGTCCTGTAACAGTAACAACGAATGAAAATCACGGCCGACTTTTTGAACAAGTGTTGCAGTCGCCACAACGAAGTTTCCGATGAATGGCAGTTAAACTGATATGGGTCAAACATCAATTCGACGTATGTTTAAAACCATTAGTTGGTTCCCTTTCAAGTTACAGACTGGCCGCCAGTTTAAACCCTTGGATTAAGAAGCAAGAGTCGTATACTGTTCTTTCATGTTAGCAATGGAATCGTACGACGATTCCGGATTTTTGGCTAAAGTTTGGTTTTCGGACGAGTGTCATGTTCATCTGAATGACTATATGAATAAACAAACCACCTGATTTCTTGGTTTCGCCCGATTAGTCATCATTATTGAAACACTACTCTACAGTGAACGGGTGTCCATATGGTGTGCGGTCTCTGGAAACGGCATCATGTGTCCGTACTTCATTGATGACGACCAACAGAATCCGGCGACTTTTAATCAAGTGCGTTATAGAGAACAGGTAATCATGCTGTTTCTCAGGGACCTCCAACGAGGACGACTTCATTCCCAGTGGTTTCAACAGGATGGGGCTACGTGTCATACGGCGAAGAAATCACTTCGGCTACTTTATGACACCTTTGGAAATCACATGATATACCGGGGAGCAAACATTGCATAACCCTCACATTCCCCTGATTTAACTCCGCGTAACTTTGGGGAATGCTGACGGAAATGCTTTTTCAAGGACAACCTCCGGCAAACATTGCTGAGCTGCGGCAAAAGATTGTGACAACTCTTAGGGGAATGGAACAACCTCTGTTCCGGGACAGGGTGGACAATCGCTTAAGAGTACTGCTTAGAGCGTCAAGGAGATCACAATCAACATATATTTATTAACAATCACCGTTGATTATTCTTTCGGTTGCAATGTTTTCTGTTCAAAACGGTTGAGTGTCGTTTGTTTTGGGCCGTACTGTACATAAATGTTAAATTCTATACAGGGCGTTTTCAAAGATATCAACTAATGTCAATAAACGAAGGGTCGGAAGTTTTCTAAATATCGATAATGAAGAAAGGGACTATTTGATAATAAGACAGGTATTACAATGTGTTATCAATTTGTTTGGTTTGTTTCAACATACAACCAAAATCCAAGTTGCTAGTGAATGGCGCAAGGGTAATCATTGTTATAAATTCAACAAAGTTTAATATTAATGACAAAAATAATAGTAATTTTAAAACCTGGCAAATCAAATAACAGGCCAGATATTTGCCGACCTATTTCGTTGCTTAGCGTTGACTATAAATTATTAGAGATGCTCCTACATTACGGAATAATCTCAAACATCTTAGAATGTACACCAATTGAACAAGCTGGGATTAGATCCAAACGAAGTTGTTCTGTCGCTTACGACTTACACAGAGATAGGTTTTCAAAAACAATTAAAAACATCAGTTGCATTTATTGAACTTATTACAGAATATGTTACGGTTTGGAAATAGGGATTTATTTTTAATCCTCTTCGTGAGATACCCTGAAAACTCATAGTGGGATTAATTAGTGAGATGTTGAGTAACAGACATTATGGGAAACAGAACAAATGAAACTTAGTACCGGCCTGCCTCAGTGTTCTCGTTTACTACCACTCTTGTTTTAATGCCAGCAATGAAATATAGAAACTTTGGGTTTGCTGATGAGGGGACAATAGTTACAAGAAGTAAATCACTGGACGAAATTGAAGAGACTTTAACAGATGAACATTTTAGGGGAATACTTTCATAATTGTAGACTAATGCCCAGTGGATGAAATACTGACTGTTTTCATTTAAAAACTCGATTAGCTTACAAGGAACTTACTGTACATTTAGGAAGCAGCCTTCTGCGTCTTCACCGTCACCATAAATACTTAGGAATGACAACTGACAAAACCCTATATATTTAAACAACATCTGAAAAAAAACCCGAAGATTGTAATCTAATAAGTGAATGGAAGTGGCTTGGAATGGATTTGAACTGTTTCTTAAAAAAATCCAAAGATAAAATTGCTTTCGTTCTTTTTCCTGATAGGTAGTTGTGTAACTGCTAGCAGTAGGAGTTTGTATTCGTTTTCTGAAACAACAGCCATGCATTTGATGTAAGGACTGACTAATGGAAATGGACATGAAGCAACGGTGGCTACACCAAGAACATTTCCCAGATAGGCCTATTTCTCTAAATTAATCAAGAGAAACCTTATTGTTATAGATTTACGCCTCAGAGAAAGGGAAAAATTTGAGCCACAGACAAACAGTTTAAGGCCCAAAGTGTTGCAATATTTGAAAGAGAAAATCGAAATCTTGACGCGATAGCTGTTAATCCAGAGATAAGTAGTAGGATAATAACGAGAACAGAATGGATTTCTCATACAACTTTTTCAAAGGTAATTCATGAGAAACTACTATATCCCTATCATCCTCAACGCTTCTGAAGGTTTAGTTGCCTCATATTTTCCTTGAAGGCAGTGTTGATTTCTTGTTTTACGTGTGGATACTATTAACTTTGCGTCTGTAAATTTATTTCTTGAAGCAGCAGCATTTTCCCGAAATGTATTTCTAAAATACGTTTAATAATAAAATTTTAACATGAATTAAAAACAACACTCAAATTAATTTTAAAAACATTTAAAAAAAAAGTTTTTAAAAAAACATTTAATAAAATACTTAGCACGTGGAGCCTTTCGGGTTCCTATACGGACGCCCCTCTTCAACGCCCTTTGTTTTTTCTTAAATGTTTTTAAAATCAATTTGTGTGTTGTTTTTAATTCAATAACGTATAATAATATGGACACAGGAAACCCTTTCAATGAAAATATCAAAAATGTTCCTTTAAATGTATCAGTATTTTGCGTGATTGCTTCTTCCTTCCTTAGTTAAAATTGCATCTTATTTTCTTCACTTACCTAAGATGATATTAATATTGAAACAAGGAGGCAACTATGAGTCTTGTAGCAACAAGTCCTGGAAGTCTGTTCTTTCAGTAACAATCATATTTTTCACAACTATAAAAAAAAGCTATCGAACTGGCGCTGTTACTTGAGGTTCCAGATTCCAATTTTGTGGATTTTATCTTTGAGGCCATTTGAAAAACATTGTTTTCAATCAGCTCTGTCTGTAACTGAAACAGAATTGACGACGGATAATTCAGCGCACATGAAGAATTTGTGAGAGGATTTTCATGTCTGTATTGATGCAAGTGGTGGATATTTCGAACATTAACTTTTGTTGGTAGAGATTTCGTTGACCACTTATTCCTCTATCAGTTGTTCATTCACATTCGCAATAAAAATTAGAATCTATTTTCTTTGTAATTTTTGGATTACTATTTATGATACAGTATCATAAAGTATTATTCACGTATTAATGCAAAATACATTTAATATAATATGGTAACTATTAAACAAACATTTCTGACCATATGTACAGTAAATATAGTCTATATATAAACTTAGCCCCTTTACCTTATGCATAAGATAACACGAATTGCTTTAATCATTAACTATTAGTCATTTAGCTAAAAGATTTCAGCAAATTTGGAATTGGAGATTTTTATTGACTAAGGATTTTAATGATAATTTTTTTCAAGAATGAAGGGTATAAAATTGATAGACTTCGAAGAAAGTGTTGCTTAAAAATAAATAAATTTTTTAAACTGTCTACAAAGAAGTTATAGCCTAAAGAAGCTTAAGCTTGGATTAAGATTAGCAGCGAATAATCATCAGGCTGTGTATTGAATTCATGATTTGTCAGGAAATTGACTAAATGAATCCACTGCTAATTAACAATATAATTTCGTCATTGAAGGAAATTTATCGGGTGTTTTATTTTTCCCGATTGTAAGCTTTTATCGATATTTAATGTGATGTCATCAATGAGACCATCATTCCACCGATGCCAATTACTTCTCTCACTCCTCTCATTAGCCAGTTCCTCGCACTTAATTTTATGTTAGTTTTAATCACCATTGATTGACACTTAGTTCTTTCAATGGAAGAATTTTGGATCGGGTCCATATTCAGGTAAACAGACTTTCATTAAACATTCCTCTGATATCGATATTTTGAAAGCAATTTGGAATTAGTTGTCATTTCCTTTTGCAATAATTCAGGATGTTGTCATCAGGCGATCATTCCAATTTACGAACAGTCTATTTATTCAAAATTACTCCAAGATTAAAGCAGATGTTGATTCCATTCTATCAAAGCACACAAATAAATAAAACGTTAATTTACAAAATGAAAAGCGTTCATGATTAATACCATGTTTAACTATAAAACACATTTTCGAAAGTGAATGATGTCCTTGAGTTAGTTTAAAATTGAAAAGTTTTATATTTTGAATAACTAAAAACCACAATCTTTTTTGTTCTACTTCCAGTTCTAGAACTAGATTCGAAAAGTAAAAGAGAAACGCAGCCAAACTCGTTGAGTTACTTGAGTATTGCTTGACTGTCGCATGTGTTAAGATATTCTCTTCAGTTAGAATAGAAAATTCTTAGCGTTTGTTGAAATTGAATTGCTGCCACAAAATGGATACAAAGATTTCCAGGTTAGTAATCGAAGGCGTTATAAACGAAATCATTTAATAAAATCCCTTGACTGAGGGTTTCTTAAGCGGAAGAGAAATGAAAGATGATTCTAGAAAACCTAAGTGGAATGAGAAATATTTTAAAGTTTAGCTCTAACATTTCTTGTTAACAATAGTAATCAACTCTTTCAATAAATATACTGTTACGGATCACCCTATATTTCAGAAAGGGTACACAAAACAGAGTACTTCTTTTAATGCAATCGGAAGCAATACCCATAAAGATAGTGATGAAAATTAATCTTAGCTGATGGAACGCATAAATTCCACAGCTAAAGCCAGATAAATATTAGACCGAAGAAGAAAAGAAAAGATAAACAACTCCTGTATATCAAGCAACAAAATGTATTTATAAATAAGCTTAATGTTGTACAACAACACACAATAGAAAGAAATCAAGACGCTCTTGGATAATTATACATCAAAATAAATTGTAATAATAAAAACACACACAACTTTGTTCATAAATTCAATAACTCCAACAGATTACAAAATATAAAAAAAAAACCTATTTAAAAGTTGGTAATTAAAAACCGTAGTTTACAATAACCTTATCAATACAATTTAACAATAATATAAACTTAAGATATAGTCTCATAAATAGTTTGTGTCACATTTATAAGAAAAGTCTGATTGAAAATCGTTTATAAAATAGACTTTCTGATTTTAAGTCTCTCTGAAAGTTCTCTCCCTGACTTAACCCTCCAAAGAAAAACTACTCACAGTTCGACGCTCTGTCCCGGTCGACTGGAACGAAGTACAGTGGTGCCTCACACAACGAACTTAATTCGTTCCAGGAGCAAGTTCGTTATGCGAAAAGTTCGTTATGTGAAACGCGTTTTCCCATAACAATACATGTTAAAAAAAATAATTCGTTCTGTAGCATAAAATATGGTAAGATGACATAAAAAAAAGATAAATTTTTTGTTATTATTTTTATTTAGATACATCTAAAAACATAATGAAAAAAACACACATTTTTTAATTTTAAGAAATAATCGAATCTTGCACATCTTCATCCATTTTCCGCTTTTTGGCCGATGGTGCAGTGAAAAACCTGTCCAAAGTCGTTTGTTTCTCTCTTTTCTTCAACATCTGCCGGAAATAACAGACAAGAGTATCGGAGTACAGGTCGTTGATCCTGTTTGCAGGTCGTTGATCCAGTTAAGCGTACTACGCAGTGACTAACGAGTCTAACGACTGCCTGCGCGGGAGGATGCAATTAATCGGCAGTGATCGTAGAAGATCGGGCGACTTCGTTGTAATGATGAACGATTGCTGCGACACGTGCGTAAGTTAAGCGTACTGCTCAGTGACTAACGACTGCCTGCGCGGAAGGATGTAATAAATCGGCAGTGATCGTGTGAAGTGGGCGACTTCGTTGTGTGAAGCATTGTTCGTTGTGTGAAGCGAAGTTCGTTGTATGAATCGTGAAATGAACGAAAAGGAAGTTCGTTGTGTGCAGCGTTCGCTGTGCGAGGCGTTCGTTATGCGAGGCACCACTGTATTGGATAGCTCCGACGAAAATCACTAAACTGTTCATGTAGAAGTATCCGCTTAAACACAATGAAGCGTAACACATTCTTTTTTCACTTCGCGAACGTTTCTTACTAACAATGGCTGCTCAAAATATCTGAACCATGTTGGGGGCGTATGGCCTTTCTTAATATCTAACAGATATCCAAGAAAACCGACGCTACGTTAAGAAGAACAAATCTCAAAGTATCCAGAGATATGCAACCCACAGGATGAAATAGACAGTCTTGCTATGAACTGTGCATAGGGAAAAAAGACAATCTAACAAACTTATCACTCCTCCACGACGAAAGCTGGTCACGTCAGTTATCCTAGACGTTTCATGGCGAGACTAACTCAGAAGTTTCATGTAATGCATTTTATAGGTGTAGTGACGTGATCAAAGTTTTACCAATGACCCTTCCAGAAATTAGGAGTGTCTTGAAACTTAAAAGTGACATCATTATAGCCTCACTACAGATACAAAATGGACACATCTTCTTGCCAGCATAAGTTACATTTAATAATCTGTACAATCATTTTGAGATAATAATTATAAAGTTAACATAAGGTAGTAGGGTGTAAGAATATATATAAAAAAATGATAAATAAAGATTTTTAATATAGAAAACTTTCCATTTCAAGATTAGTTAGAAAACAGAGAGGAGAAGAGATAATAAAACATGGCGGAGAATGCGAGAAAGCAATAACAAGGCAAAGGTCGCTCCGCATTAACAAAGTGCCAAAACGACACGAAATTGCATCACTGAAAAAGTAGAAGAAGGAAAAATATAATAAGGAAAAAGAAAAGACCGTAACAATACTCAATTAGTAGAAGAGCAGCTGAGCAGATCTCAGTAACAATTAGGCTGTGTTTAATTCATAAAATCAGTTAAAATTTCATGATAATTCACATAACCTAACAATCGACTATTCTACCTGCACGAATTCCTATCACATTAAATTCAGCATTTATAAATGAATTTGTAAAGATGAATCATATAAAATGTATGATTCGAGAATGGAAGAATAAGGGAAATAGCTTCTGCTTTATCTGTTAGCGAAAGTAAGTTTTTAGGTCTTTAAATTAGAGTGGATGATATGAACAGCATCACTCTTCATCAATGAATTTCCTTGTGAATCTACAGGGTGAGACAAAAGTCAGAAACCACCCCATAAATTGAAAACGGTGAATGTAATCAAATATCATGACATACCACAAGTTTGGGTGGAGGGAGGACACCTTTTGCAAAATAGTCCCAATCTGGCGACTTTTTTGAAATCGGTCATCTTGAATGCAAATAAAAATATTCAAATGGGAACAGGGTTTAGGTGGCAATATTGTTTAAAACAAGAAAACCCCCAGAAATTCAATAGTGGAATCAGTTCCTATGAAATATTATTCATTCTAAAGTTATGAGTGTTCAAAGTTAGAAATTCGTGATACTTACCATGGGACGATATCACAACACTCATTGAAAATCTGTCTCAGGTGATGCATAGTCTTTGATGAAAGAGGAAAGAATTGAGATCATTTTGATGAACATAGTTAGTGTCATCGCTGAACATTTTAACCAGTGACTCTCAGATCGACCAACAGGGGAGTGAGAAAATTAATAGCCAGATTTTATCAGGCAGGTAGAGTCCCTGATAAATACCGTAGTGGTCGACCAAGTTCATTCATTTATGTAAACCTCAACCGCGTCATTCTTGAAGAGCCTTCATCGTAGCACACGTCGTCTTTCTATGAAAACTGACATTAGACGCAGATCCCTTGTGGCTTCACACCCTTATTGGCATCCGTACAATGTACAAATGAATCAACATCTAGCTAAAGACCAAAAAAGGCCGAATAGGGGAAATAATTCGTGAAAAAGCCAATTTTGGCACAGTTGTAGGGGAAGGTATCCTGAACAACATATTAAAAGTAGTGATTGGTTGGGGTGGAGCTAATGTGTGGGTGGGGGTTTAAAGGTCACTTTTTTCACTTTTTCGTGAATAACTCGAAAACTACGGCCTATAGCAAAACAATGTCTATATTCTAAATTAATCTACATAAAAGTCTCTACAAAAAAGGTCCTATACACTTTTTCATTGGGATTTATACAGAAGGAGATATGGAGGGGGGAAAATGGACAATTAGGAAAAAAATATTTGTTTTGTTGTTAAAAATGGCATGTATCTTCCCAAAAAATCCATGTCAATTGTCGAATTCCTAATTATCTTCGAAATCTAAACTATCATCATTGTTAAAATCAGTGGTGAGACAGTTACTGTTAACCCTCTGACAATTTTCCAAAGAACTGTCATAGCAAAAAAACAGCGACGAAGATGCGGCAGAGCTTGGTGACCTATGAATTAACTCCATTCCTTCTGGCTCTGATCCTCGATGTTGGAATGCGAAAAGGGAAGAAGTCATTCATCTACGATGTTTTGCCAGTAGAGAACAACGTAACTCTCGATCTCACCCAAAGCATCAATGTGATAGATGGTGGTTTCCTTCTTCACCGCATGAAGTGGAAACCGTCCTCTAACATTTCTTCAATTTGCCATTAGTACATTGCCTACGTACAGAAACATTACGGTCAACATTGTACGGTAGTTTTTGATGATTACAGTGATGTCAACAGCACAAAACAAGCAGAGCAGAAGCAAAGAAGGCTGACAAAAACTTCGGTTGACATTAAATATAATGAAAGCACGAGCATCACATTTCAACAGGAGCAGTTTTTCGCCAATGAAAGGAACAAAACAAGACTGATCCACTTCCTCACCGAGAAAATGACAGTAGCAGGGATTGAAACAACTGTTGCAACTGCTGATGCATGATGCTGATAGCACTATAGCGAGGTGTTGGTTGGATAAAGCTGCTGTACATCCAACTGTTGCAGTAGTTGGGAGGATGTGCACTTGATAGTCCTCCTCATAGGATTGGCTCCACCATATACCAACGTGTTCCTTATGAATCCAGGCCGTGGGAAGGTGGAAACCAAATTGTTTTCAGTGCCACAACTTCAACAGCTCCCATTCGCCAAGACGATTCTCCTTCTCCACAGCTTCTCCGGATCCGATATCACCTCGACGATCCATGGGAAGAGCAAAGTGGGAATTGCTAAGCTGTTCACAGCTAAACCTGATCTGACACAACAAATCTCGGACATTTTCACTGATCCTTCAACATCACCCGAGGTATTTAATGTATTTACAGGCTGGCGAGAAGCTGTTTCTGGCGATTTACCAAGCGCCAGCCACAAACAAAACCTCAACAAACTCCGGTACTCGGCTTTTTTGAGAGCATCGACGAAGCCGAAATCTGATGTGGCCACTCTTCCTCCTACCAGAGGAGCTTCGAAGTAGCACTGGTTCAAAGTGTACCTACAGGTATATATATTTACGTATCGTTGTCAAATACTGTTTTGTTTTCATTACAAATATCTCTTTGAGCTAAATAATTACGTTGGTCTTATTAATTTCTTACAGCTACAACAATGGCTCGGCAACCCCCTACCACCCACCCAATGGGGTTGGGCCAGGGGAGACAATGGCATCCTACAGCCTGTGAAACCAACGATCCTGTGGCACCTGACTCCATTCTCGACACCATATTTTGCCTAAGCACGATTGGGTGTGGGATGCGCTGCGGGTGCCGGAAAGTAGGTATTTCCTGCTCCAGTGTCTGCGGCGTATGCTTCGACTCGTGCACTAACGGAGCCCCCATCGAAGACACCGTCGATGATGACGATAGTTTCGATTTCGAAGATAATTAGGACTTCAACAATTAATGTGGATTACATATTGAGGAATATACGTGCCATTTTTAACAACAAAACAAACATTTTTTTTCCAAATTGTCCACTTTTCCGCCTCCATATCTCCTTAAGTATAGATCCCAGCGAAAAGTGTATAGGACCTTTTTTGTAGAGAATTTTATGTAGATTAATTTAGTATATGGAAATTTTGCTATAGGCCGCAGTTTTCTAGTTATTAACGAAAAAGTGAAAAAAGGGATTTGTAAACCCCCATCCACCCCTTAGCTCCCTCCCCCTCATCAGTACTTTTAGTAAGTGTTCAGGACACCTTCCCCTACAACTGTGCCGAAATTGGCTTTTACACGAATTATTTCCCCTATTTTTCCTTGGTTGCCTGGACTAATGACGCTGACAGAAGAGTTGAGATTTGTGAATAACAGCTGAAAACTAATCCATCATTCGTCCGAGAAAGAAGCCAATTTTAATGTCACCGGCGAGATCAGCCGACAAAAACCACAGATGTTTGTCTTACTGTAACCCACAGTAGATAACTCCTTCCAAAATGGTAGGTGCTCCTAATGTTATGGTGTGGGATCTGGGATAAAAGTTACGCCAGTGTTGATTGATGGCACATTAAATGGGGACCGGTAACTGCAAATGTTGCAAGGAATCGTGTTCTCGTCGTTGTTAATGAGGAAGGAACTTTCTGACTTACTTTAAACAGGAAGTGCAATGTCGTGCCTGGTTGGATCTCCTGTTTCCAGGCTGCTGGATTGGAAGGCGTGGCCACTAAAATTCTAAAAAAAAAACAAATCCTAACTTTGTAGAAGATATTCCGTCTGGAGATTTAGTTGGTTGGTTAATAAAACATTTGCCTTATAAACGAAAACAAAAATCAACATAACGCATATTTTTTTTTATTAATTTATGGCGTTGTTATTGTTAAAAATCATTAAATAACTGTTCGTTATTTTGGTCTTTACAGTTTTCAAGACATTAAACTTTAAAAAAAAAATTGCTATATTTGGTATATCATTACAACAAATAAATGTAAGTGCAGAAAAAATTATTAACAATGAAAACCAAAGACTGCACATAAATAAACAAATCATGCCTTTGAGTTTGAGGGAATCGGACGTTTCGTTAGATGCACGTTAAAGCCCCTTGCACATGGATCCGAAAATCGGTCGGTCGGATCCATGTGCAATGGGCTCAAGCAGAGCGCCTGAGACCAAAATTATCATATTGAAATGAAAAAAGATAAAGTGAATGAGGATCTTTTGAATATGTGAATTTTGGACTGAATCACAATATTTTTAAACTGTGTTCCAAAACACCCTCACTCACCTTCCCTTTTTTTTTTCATTTCAGTGTGATGGGTTTGGTCTCAGGCGCTCCCCTTGAGCCCATTGCACGTGGATCCGACCGACCGCGATCCATGTGCAATGGGCTTAAGTTTTTCTCTTAAGTCAAATGTTTTTTTCTTGTGTACTTTAGCACTTTTTTTTAATTGTATTTTGCTCGGAGTCACTTTTGGGAGCGAAGGTGATTTCCATTTATTTTTCACGTCTTTTCCTGGATCATAGGAGGGAGTCCCTAATAAGGACGAAACGGCCATTGTCGATTCCTTCAAACTCAAAGGCGTGATTTGTTTATTTGTGTGAGTTTTTGGTTTCATTCTACATAGATTATTAACTGAGCTGTAAAGTAGTACTAATTAAAAATATTATTAACACATTGAAATTAAAAGATTGAATGAGACTAAAGAACGTAATCGTACCACGTGATTACAGGTGGGATTCGTCATCAATTTCCAAAGGCTTCCACCCAATAATCGTATTTTATGTTCTTTAGATTCATGCAATCTTTTAAACATTGATATTTCTATGTTTTAATAATATTCTTCATTAAGATAGTCTTTATTTGTTTCAAAAACTACTTTAAAATTTCCTAAAAATAGTAGAAAATTGATTCATTCAAAATATGTATATAATTCGTACATATAAAAGATTCGTGAATATTCTTGATTTATAGAAATTAATGTTTCCCAAGTTTTCTATTAAGAGAATTTCCCGCCTTGTTTTTCTCTGCTTGTTTCTATTTTCCAAAAGCCTTAATGTGAAAGTAGGGATTTGTTTCTGTTTGATTAGCGTTAACACATTATCCTTTTGGTTCATCTTCTTCTTCTTAAACACATCATTGACAACAAAAAGAAAGACATCTCTAGAAGGAATTTGTAAAAAAAAAATCGGTTGCTAAGAATTGGGAGGATTTGGTTTCAGCTAAAAGTTTAGTTGTTGTCTAAAGAAAAGAAAAGAATAAAATTACAAATCAGATATTAGTGACCTAATTCTATTTCCGAAACCATAACTTCTTTTTTTTTAAGTAGAATAGGTTTTTAATCTCAATAGCAAAGTCTATGCACCTGGGTTAATGCTACAAAACTATTTAATTTACAAACTAGTTGTAATGTAAAACAGTTTTTTTTTTTAACCAGGTGCGTAGGCTTTGTTATTAGCCGTGCCGAGCGATCTGCCGTGTGGCCAGTATGCCGGTACCTGGGTTGGAATCCCGGCAGTGGCATGGATGTTTCTTTCTCCTTCTGTTTCTCCTTCTGTCTGTTTCTGCGCGTGATGCTGCCTCCTACGGCGTACCCTGAGCAACGTTTCACCGGATAAATGCCCCTTGTTGTTGGCCAAAAGAGAGATTTCATCAATCTACGAGCCCGGGCATTTAAAAAAAAATGACTTTTGTTATTGAGATTGGCAATGATCAATGCATGTAAAATTGAACCAATTATTAGCATAAGCTTTATTATAATTAATTTCAATTTCTTATAAAACTTCTAATATTATTTTAATAAGGTTCTTTAAGATCTCTCGGGCACAATGAATTTTCACAAGTTCATTTTCTTCAAATTTCCTTCTGTCAATTGATCATGTGGGTTTTTTTTTATTGCTTTTATGCCCAAAAAAATTCTTTGAGGCCGGCGGAACAATGCCACATAAATTTTCTCACCAATATTTTTTAGTGAGTTTTGTATAGTCAAATCTTAAAAAAACAATAAAAAGCTCACTGAAAAAATACTAAAGCTTAAATGAGACATTGATTCCGACGAATGATTTCTTCATGTTTGAGGAGTTTTTTTTTTCTCTTTTTTTATTAATGTTTCAAATGTAAATTTATTGATTTAATTATTATTATTCATCAATTTATTGGCCCTTGATTTATTGGCCCTTGTCTGAATAAGGAATAGTAATCTAAGTAAATGCGTATTTCAATCGTACAACTTTGTAAAAGTAATTGAAAACATTGATTAAATTTATGGATGATTACTTAAAATGTAATTAACTGTAAAAAAAATGTAAATTTATTGCTAATAGTAAATACAAAAATAAATAAAATGCTTTAATAGGTAAAGAGGAGAGACATTTCTAAAGAAACTTATTAAATTGGAACTCGTCAACAGATTGATGATTGTAAGTGTATCAGTAGAAGAAACGTAAGATGGGATCCTTTCATTCCCGAGATCCACTGAAAAGCTCCTCAGTAACCCCAAGTCTCCAATAATCGCCAGCACAGAAATCAATAGATGAGGTTCATTTGAGACCGTGTTTGTATTAATGCTACAGCGCCTCCTAGCGGTTTTCTGATTTCAAGATTTATCTGTATTTCTTGATTATGAAAGGCGTGAATAGGCAGAAAAATTCCTGGAGAAAAGGAAGTCACGAGCAAGAAGTTTTATTAAAACTCAAAATTACGTCAATAACAGTAGCAATCTAATCTCCTATAGATAAATCAATTTTAATTTAGGAGATTATAGATAAATAATTAACATCATTATTTTGAAGAATTAAGACATTTATTAAATATTGATTTCATAAAAACAAATAAAAAAATCTCTATAATAGAAGTCATTGATTTTTTTTTTACTTATTTAGGAAAACGTTTAATAGAGTATTTTAAGAATTAAAAGATTGAATAAGAATGAAATAAGATTTGACAAAATCTTAAAATATTCTTATCGTTTCACTCTCTTTTTTTCAAAAACAAAATACTTTGACAAAATAAATTTCATCTTATAAATTTCCGTCATAAAGTATTTTGAAGAAAGAGAGTGAAAAAATGTGAAATTAATCACAGAAATTCCTTTAGACTAAAAGAAGAGAAAGAGTTCCTTTTCAATAACAATTGTGAAACAGAATATTAGGAAAGCCGCCATGTTTTCTTTTCTGATTATATAGCAACTTGCCCAAATGTTTAGTGGCTTCCCTGCTGACTTAGAAAATCATCTTGTTATCCAAGGTCACGTGCCCCTCGTATATGTGTGTGTGGCCTTTGACCTTACTTCACGTGACTAACGTTTGACCCATGTCAGGGAAAAATGAAATGTAATCATCCTCAACAATATACCTAACATTTCCCATCTTATTTGTATTTGTGTGCCTTATGGTTTCGGAGGAGTTTCCTTTTATTAAATATGATGACGATAAAATCATTAATGTTGAAATAATTATCTTAATTTGTCAAGGGATTAATATCAAAGTAAAATACTAAAAAAAGACAAGGTCGTTAATTTTTTATAGTAATAGGTTGTTTTAAACAGAAATTACTATTGGTAACACAAATGCGAAAGGTCTGCAACATCCAATGTTTCCAGATGGTCTAATATTAATATCTTATGCATTGAAGTTTCTTATTAGATTTCATTTTCCTCATAATTCTTTTCTTAGTGGATCCTTATTTTTTCTACCTTTAGAACATTTCAAATATTGTACTAAAATCATCTTCACTAAGATCAGGCTTTCGATTTGCAGTCAGTTTCAGATACAAGGACTTGGATGAAGTTCAATGCCAATCAAAAGCCAAATAAAAAGAAAGACGTTGATAAAGTTAAAGTAGTGCATCACAAAAACACACAAAAGCCCACAAAAGTTTACGGAAGTAATAAAATTTTGTGCAAAAAGTGAAACAGCGTTTAATAAGCAATGTGACTGATGAACTATGATATAAAATAATAAAGAGATCTATATAATTATTACATAGTTATGTCTCAGAGGTTGTGCTAATTGTTACATCTTATCTTGTTCGTTTTGATATATTTGCTTTGTTGTATTTAATTTTGTATGAGAAAAGACTGTTTCTCTTTTCTTTTTATGTTATTTATTTATGTAAAGAAGCAGACCTTGAGAAAGTCTTTACATACTAAAAACGAAATATTGGCTATGTGGTAAAAAGATCTCTAATTACCAGCAAAAATAAAAATTAAAGGGGAAAGTTAAAATACTTTCATTTAACCTCCACTAACAGAGCTGGACAAAAAAAAACCTTAACATATATAAAATATGGCTGTAAAAGGAAAAGATCTTACAAGAGATGATAATCACTTGCAATATTAAAAATCAAACATAGACTGGAACCATTAATACGAATGTATTTCTATTGCTATTTACAAAGATCTCAATTGACTTTAATGGTCAACATAATTTATCAACTATTAAAAGAGTCTTTCGATTTACAGTTCTTTTCTTCAAAGGATTAAACTACTTTTCCAATGAAAATTTAACGGCAATCTATCGTTATGCACTTATCTACATAAACGTTCGAAGCGTTCCGGCTTCCATTACGATTCAAGTAAATAAACGTCTCAAAGTTCTTCCGGGAAAATACAGACAAGGAATTTACTTACAATAACTTACTTACTTTAGTCCGGAGAATCTCTATACTGCTTATCGAGAAGTTCACTTAACTTGTAGAATTCACTTCTTGTACATATGAACTTGTAGCAAGATGGCGGCCTTCATTCGATGAATATTTACTTGGAATATTCCCACGGAAACACACTTTTGTTGAGAATAAACATTTCTTAGCTTTCGTATCAATTTAATGATGCCACTTCATAAGGATAATTCAGGAACCTTTCCTAAACACATATTGCTTACTAAAGACGGTAAGCAACATACATCTGAAGTACCATAAATCTGAGAACATTCTGCTACGGAAACTTCAGAAAAACTTTTTTTTCTCATTTCACTATGAATGAACACATCAGTTATTTCGTTGTGAAGCACTTCACGCGATACCAATTTGCACATGAACTTTTCGGTGTTCAACAAACGATATGCTGCATGGACGCAGATATCAATAGCTTTGTTTCATCTTGGCTTTGTTAACATGACGATCATCTTTTTTTTTTGCTTAACACTAATCGCCATATTATCAATTTGAATTTGATTCGTATCAAAATGTTAACGTGTGAAAAATTTCAGGTGAGTACATCACTTTGATCTTATTTTAATACCACTAAATTAAAATATACATTTCACCCCCCTGGTTATCGAGTTTATCCTGTATATTTTTCCTGTATATTTTTGGATTTATAGATTTATTCCGAAAGAGATATTTTTATTTTATTAATATTTTTGAGTTAATAATTTATATTTAAAATGATGGGGAGTTACTAATTTCGTTGAAATATTGTATTTTTTTCCTCTTCGTTTTGTTTGTTTGTTGTCTTTGTCCAGGAATCAAAACCCTGCTTCGTGTTCCGTTTGTCTGTTATGTATTACCTATAGCTCCTGTTGATGTCTGGGACAGGGGAAAAGTTCTCCTATCCATCTTCCTAAAACATCCCAAACATGCTCCGTTGGATTGAGATCTGGAAATTTTAGCTGGCTATTCCATCCGAGCAATCTAGTTACTTACAGGGAATTCAATATAAGGTTAGCTCTGCATGGTGAACATTAGCTCCGACAAAAAAATTCCGGACCAACTGCACCCCTAAAAAGACGAAGAAATGATTTCAGAATCTCTTCTTTGTTTCACTGAGCTTTTAGTCTCAAAGACACGGAGATCAGTGTCAACATCTAACATTATGCTATCGCACACCAATTAACCACAACGTCCAGAATGATATTTTTTCCTGATGTTAGGTGGGTGGTTTCATGTTCTCATGTTCATTACACTTCGGGATGAATCTCGAATCGTCAGAGACTAGAATTTTAGACCACTGATATTGGTAACTCCGCTGTAATTTTCATCTTTGAATTCCTGTCATTGTGTCTTCCTACGTAAAAGGATCTATGATGAAGTCATCGCTTCATGAAACATCCGTCAAACCAGAAAGCCACGGAACTCTCGAACCATAGTTGATGTATTGAAAATATCTTTGGCAGGCAGGGAAAGATAACGCTAATCTTATCATTGCTGTTGGATTTCCTTGATCCGATTCTCAAAATACCTTGTTATCGTTTAGAATTTTTCCCAAGATATTTCCGTAGTTATTAATTGCTCTGCACAAATCCATCCTAGCAATTGATGTTCACTTTAAAAAAAAGATAAATACGTTATTTTTAATAATATTAAATTAGCAAACGATACAACAACTTTACAACTTGTCTGCGCTACCTTTACGTGCCACAAGAAACTGTGAGGAGAATTGAACACATTCCGTATTTGCATATCACAATTTGAAAGTTTTTTTTTCCTCTCTCATTTCATTGTTTTTGTGTAGAAAATACATTGTTCAATTCGTTAAATAGGTCGTCTTAGAGAGTCTCAAACGTGGTCTTTCGCACTGGGTCAGAATGGCCAATCCATAGGAATGATTATTTTCCCTCTGTTGATACTTGTTATACAAATGAGTTTTCAGGAAATGAGAATTATTGAGGTCAGCACTCACAGCTACCAGAAAAGTTCAAAAACATTGGTTCATCGCAATATTTATCAGATACTGCTTAGAAAGACCTGAAAATCAATCGTTAACATCATCTGACTCTTTCCCTCTTGTTTTTGGAATAAAATCCAGTTCCAGGCACTTTGCATATGAATGCTTGTAGGGAATCCTTTGGAACTCTGTGAACAGGTCATTTCCTGACTAAATTATAGTAACTTCTAGATGGCAACTAAGATTGTTTTCTTATAATTTCTTAGTGATGTGAGAGAGTGACTTGCAGATCTTTTATTTCAGTTGACATCAAACATCGAACAGATATGTCTGAGATGCTTAAAAATGGGAAACTGGATTCTTCTTTGAAAGAAGCAAAATATTCCTTAATTACTGAGAAGTCAAGGATCGAAAGAGAAGAAGTAACAAAAAAAATCTAACAAAGTTTCGCGTAGAATTCAAATTTATTAAAGAGTTTCATTTTTCTCGCGATTTGCTGCTGAACTTATTAGAAGAATTGTTGAAGTAATATTCATAAAAATAAAGTGAAATAGAAAGTAAAGTTAAAAACAGAATTCGATATTACATTTCAAGAAATTTAATTGTATTTTGGTATTTGTAACTTCACGAAAGTTAAATAAAAAAAAAAGTTATTCATAAATACTTTACAGACATTGGTTGATCCACAAATTTCTTTCTAGATATTTACGTAAATTTCATATTATTTGTACTTCCTTTTTATTTCTTGCTGAGCACTATTATCTTTGATCACTGCGAGCACTATATACAGTACAATAGAAGAAAACTAATAAAAACCTTGGTAGTGAGAACTCATTTCACTGACTTTAATTAATTGTTTTAATAAGTAATTAAAATGAGTTAATAGGTAATACCTATTAAGCAGACAGAAGCGTTACTAAAGAATTTTTCGGGCGGGGGGGGGGGGAGGGGCAGGCCCTTTGTGTTCGAAATGCAAAGTAAATAGGAAATCTCATTTTGTCGCATCTACTCATTACAGAATGTGTCTTGAAAATCGTTGTTTTTCACTGGCATTACAATATAAAGAAACTAGAAAATATGTAAAAATTTATTGGTTCCGAATGTTTTCGGATATGTATCGTAGAACTATAATGAAAACGATCTCTGTCTATCCCCAAACGTACTCTTTGGAAAAATAATCTTCAACAATGCGCAGATAAGTTATGGCGCCATACCATAACATACAGCGCCATCATGCGGCAATAAGTAGAATCGAAAATGTTTTTTAAAATAGGGAAAAAAAGCGGAGAAATTTAAAATTTAACCTTGTACCTTCGAATAATTGCATTATTATAGCTAGAAATAATGCATGCAATGGCATTGGCAATAAGGTAAAAAAAAAATTACTTAATTTATTTTTATATTTAAAATATAAAATAATTACACTAATATGTATTTTTCCCTGAGGAGGGGGGCTAGCCATGCTGGGGTCGTCTCCCCCCCCCCCTATTTACGCCTCTTGTCAGTAGAGCTTTCAATGACTGACAATGATTCCTAGTTTTTAATCCAACCATTTTTTTTTTATTCTGTTTAACTCAAACGTAAATATGTTTAAAAATTTAGTATACTCTTCCTTGTGATTTCTAATTTTTATTTTAATTCTTGGAATTAATAGTGAATTAATACTTTTTTTTCAGTTCACTTTTAATAGTATTTAAAGTTTCACTGTTCAACAACTGCATTCGGTAAAACCTAATCAAATTGCCGTAAATCTGGACTTGATGTGACTGGAAAATGAAGCAACCACAGTCCAATCGGATGAAGGAGAAAGTAATTTGTAGCTTCCATCCGTCAAACAATTTAATCACTTTGACTTGGGGTCACGAATGAGATCACAACTTAATGAGCATCAATTAACAAAGGACATAGGATGTCAAATTTTGACAGAAGATTAACTTACAGTAAATGTCTCAACCGGATAATTCATGTTCATTTCGAAAACAAAATCACTCATTTTGTAAATGATTAATTCTTGACAACAAACAAGAATTTACAATTGTCCATTAAAGATGAAATTAGGTCGATTAATTATAGTAGGAAATGATTTTCATAATGACCATTTTCTAATTATTGACTTCCTGCATCATTTGATGAATGTTTTGAAAAGGGAAAGTCTTAACAGAAAGTCTCATCAAGTTTGTCATCAAATAAAAACAAACAACTTTTATTTTCATTAAAAATAACAATTTTATAAAGAAGATGATTTCCCCTTAAACAAAAATACATTGAGGCCTGCGCACCGCTGGCACATGAATTTTCTCACTAATTTTTCATTGGTGAGTTTTTCATTGTGTATTTTTTCCTTTGAGGCACCACTGCGCTTCCGATGTATTGTTCGTAATAACTTCAGTACGGAGACCTTGTTATTTACTGTGACTTCTCCTGGCTGATGATCGCCAACGAGCGTGAAACAGCTGTTCCATGATGTCACTTGTAAATAATTTGGTCTCACCCATTGTTATTATTTCCCCTTAAGAGATGACTTTTAAAAACATTGCCAATTTCACTGGAATTGTAAAAAGTAAATGTTGGATAATTCTTTTCTCAATTCAAACTGGGTTTCTTTCCACGATTCAGATTTTTTAAAAATTGGAAACCATTTGGTTAATTACTTTAAGGCTCTGATGATATTTTATATCAAACATTTCTATAAAACTAATGATAAAATATGAATAACATTGGAGTCTTGGTTACTCAGTTTGAAGGATTAAGATGGATTACTCTGAAGCTCCAGCGGATTAATATTAATCGGCCTTTTCCTTTTTTGTACCTGAAGAAATCATTATTCAATATTCATTAAAGAATTTCAAACAATAAAAGTGGAAATTGTTAATAGTGTATAATCTTCATCAAAATCTAAGGAAAAAAATAGAAAGATAAAGATTTTGAGTTTTCTAAGAAATGATAAACATCCACTGTCTTGAAGGAGAAATCCTAGGAAACATTTCCAAAAGTAAGCCTGGATTTCTATGTGTAACGAACACAGATTGAAAATCCCATCTAATGAAGAGAAAAAATCAGAAGAAACAATGAAAGTATGTTTCATCCCTTAAAAATATTTTGATAGAATGACTGTGTTTTGGAAGTACTTTTTTTTCTTTTTGAAATGTTATTAAAATGTATCAAAATCGGACAACAATAAAATCTGTCTTGTGAGGAATTGAGATTTTCTATTTACTTCCTAAACTTGTGTAGTTTCCTTCAATTCTAACTCACTCCGCTTCTAACTCCGTCCTTGTAGATTGATAGACTTAACCCCAATGTTATTCCGTTTCCTGACAATGTTCTAGTCAACCATGAACCAACATTCTACTTTATTCTTTATCAATTCGAAAGGGTTTAAATCGCAACAACCACAGGAATGGATAATGTTATTGATGCAAACACGGTTTTCACATCCTTTCCTAAATTTTCCGCTCATTTATACAACCGATGAAGACAGTGCTTTTATAGGATGTTCGTCGTAAACATGGGCAGTGGAATGAGTCGTAGCTTGTGAATTTGTGATCAGAACTATCTGAACAACTGTTCATAAAATGAAATCAACTCCTTTTGCAGATAAGTGTAAGTACAGATAAGTGGAAAGTTTTTACCATATACATTGATCGGCGCAAAAAATATATTTGTTATATAATCAAGCGAGAGAAAAGCCATTGTAATTAATATACTTTTTTTTATCCAACTCCCGGCTGTCAACACTTTTTGCTATTTTAGTCTCAACAAGGGGCGAAATTTTGAGCAATTATGTTTAGAATCGTTGACCAGAGCGTACCATAGGAGGCAGTTCACATTCTATCTGCAGAAACAGACAAAAGAACAGACAAAAGGAACAAACCAAGACTCAGATGTATGAGCAACGCAACATTGATACAGCTGATTGATCACACTACCGAAACACTGGTTCAGGTGGAGAATAGTAACAAATTTCTGTAGCAGTATTTCAATACTTTTTCGTAAAAAAAATTCCCAGAACACTCTACGCAGTAAGATAGATAAATATGTTATTATTACTGCGATAGGTAATGAAATCGTTATGTATTTGATCCGGATGTAATCTACAGTATCCCGAAACAAAAATCTTGCTTATTAGTTTACGAATGAGTTATTACAAAAATAATATAATTAGTTAATGTAATATTTTTCTTCATTCTTTGGAGTTTAGATGAATTGTGAATCAACTTCAGTTCATACAGAAAAACAGAACAAAACAGAATCCGTCTTGTTTTTCACTTCCTACTTTGAATCTTCACCAGATAATTTAATAAAATTCCCAATGGAATGTTAGGAGAAGGACAGACACCAGGTCGTTATTGGTTGATAAAGAACTAGAATTTATCGATTGAAACCCCATCGTTTTCAAGTTACTGTTTCTTTTAATTATTATGTTAATTCTCATTAATAACCCTATTTTGTTAATAAATCTTATTATAATAATTCCTCAGTAGAACATATTTTATTTCAATTCTTTGTCAGAGAATTTTTTTTCTATGTTTTTGACCTTTGAAAGATTCCATTTTAAATTGTGTTTACATTTACAATAATCTATTTAAAGGAGATAAGTTTTCTTTTAATTAATCTAGATTAAGTTATCTAATGCACTTATTTCAAAGTAAACAGTAAAATAATATACGATGTTTTTTCCTACGATTTAAAAATCCTTGAAAACTTGGTGAAACCCTCTATTCTTCATAAGTGAAACTATTTATCGAAACTTGGTGGTAAAGTTCCCGAACAATAAAATGCCTTTGTTTTTAAATGGTCTCAATCTGTAAATTCTTAAGAAATTCACTTTTCCTAAAGTGATAATTTTTTAATCTCAGTTATGATTCAGTCACAGATCAAGTGTTGTTGGATCTAATCTTACATAAGAACAAATAAGAAGATTTTACCTCTGCTTTTTCTGGAATGTCTTACACCACGCGATGTATGTTCGTAATCTGCTTCTGCGTAAGGATTCTAACACGACGTTGTTAACATGAATCATCTAAGTCTCTCCTAAACTTTATTATCAAGGAAACTTGTATCCATTTAGAATCTTTTCCTTCCTTTATTTCTTTTTATATTTCAACAATGATTTTCTCATTCTTCAAGTTTTGAAATTCTTTGTTGTTCTTCATTGAAGATGATTTAAAAAACAAATAAGAAACAAGGTTTTATTATTAAGAAATAAAAAACTAACAAATAAATATTTTATTATTTTATTTTATTAAGAAATAAAATAATAATAAACAATTACACAATTATTCTCACTTGCTGATAATAGAATAACAAGAATAAAACGAATTCCAACTGAAAGTGATCTACGAGGGTCAGACAGTGCTAATTCATCAAACAAAGTAATTTCTCTGAAATATTAAAACAGTTCATAGATTTGGAATATCATTGGATAATAATTACTGAAGATAATAATAGTGATATTAATATTCTAGTGATTAGTGATTCACTATTCCTTCCAAAAAAAGAAAAACGAAACTATTGGGAAATACGGTTCCGAATTACTCGTATAGTAATGTGGTAAATCATGTTGGATCGTAGAAGAAGTTTAGAACAGCAACATCAGTGATTTTTCCCATCGTATTCCTAAACTTATTTACTAATATATTTTTATATAGAACGAATAAAAACAGTTAATTTATTTAACAAGGCTTCAACTAGAAAGCGTTTGTTATAATTAAAAAATTAGTAGTAATAGTAATAGTAGGATTACTATTATAACCTCTTCCAAAAATGAATAATTGTTGCTATGAATTCAATAATGTGAAATCAGATAACGTATTCTAACAACTGCATCCTTTGAAACATTTCACTAGATATTTTTATGTTTCTCTATAATAATTATCAATCAATAAACCAAACTCAAAATCAATCGATTTTCAATAATGCAGCACTGAATAATCCAATTTCCCAAAGATAATCCATCTATCCAAGATAAGAATATATAGTGAATTCCCATTAATAGAAAATAATCATTTCCAACAAATAATTAAAAAGGAATAAGATCAAATCAACAAACGAATTCCTTCAGATCAATTGTTTCACCTACTGTAAGTCAATTTTAAAATAGTCAATCTGATCAACTCATTAAAAAGGAACGATTTAAATCAAGCATTAGCAGGACTTTCGGTACTCAATAACCAATTTCGTTGTTATATTTTTAAAATACTAATAAAAATTTTGTCTTTAGTTATAATATTCGTTAATGATTTAAAAAAAAATATATATTTTTTAATAATTAAATTTCCAGTTACAATGTTTCACTTTAATTAAACTCTTATTTAAATTAGAACTAATTATTTTAGTAATTAACATATTATCTAATTCATTTTAGCCCGATCTTTGGCGGGATTGAAGACATTGAAATTTCTTAATGACTGCTGGTTTTTTTCACCACCGTCATCGGAAAAGGCAGTCACTAGAGACCCGATCAGTGTTCCATGTCTCGCCGCAATCACCAGAGGCGCTTTTCACTGAGGGGAAGTGGGTCCCAACCACATCCGGATTTCCTAAAGAGTGAGGATCATTTAAGCAGGGACTTAAATAAATCTCTCTCTCTTATTTACTGGCTGAGAAATCATCTGTTTAGACGTCTAATCTGTTGGCAAAATGGCTCCAAGCGACAGCCTATCTGCATACAAATGAGATCGATCCATTTTTTTTTTTTTTGCCTGTTCGAACCTTCAGCCTCCACCTACAACTTTTCATTCTTTATTCGATCAATGCTGAGAAACTTCTCATTACCTCTAGAAGATTAATTCTCTAAAAATTACTCGTTTTCTCTTTGTTTTGTTTTTTTTAATTTGGAAGATAATTCATTTTGTCACGGAAGAGGTTTTAATTTTTTCAAAATGAAATCGGAAAATATATCTTAGATAACGTATTTCAATAGTTTTTAATCTTCAGAGATAGAAATCACTTAGTTAAGAAAATAGGAAAAAAAATCGTATATTTAATGTATATTTTTATTAACTCAACTTTAAAAATATCAATAAAACTCACAATATTTTAATAGATTATGAAAACAAAATATGATAAATTTTAAACAAAAACCAGTAAGTCCCTTTTAGTTTACCACTTACCAGTAAGTCCCAGTAAGTGTTGAGGGTTTTCAGAATTTGTAAACTCCTTCTCTTGAAACTGTAACTTATAAAACCCAATTGTCTTTTTTGGTTGCAGAACGATCTATTGTGAAATGTAAATGATTTTCATCCCAAGGGCAATTAACGGTGATTTATTGGAAGTTGATGAGGAGCGAATCTGACATTTTATGCAAATCGTAAGAATCCAAATGATCTTGAGGCACAGAAGGAGATCTCAAAAGTGCCAACCATTTCTAGAAAATGTGAAATTAATGGATAGGCCTTGGAGTTGCCACGAAGACATAAACATCGGATGTAAATGAAAAGAAATTTTATGCCAATAAATCATTCGATCCCTTTGGTTTCTCCAATGGATGAATCATTTATTTCAATGGATTTGTGTGAATCAATAATATTCCAATAGAATTTACTTTTTCACTTGCAAAGCAATTACAAGAAAATATTAGAAGATTTTCACGTGCATTTCATATTTTTTGCAACGAATTCGTTATTATTATCATGATTTTATAAAATGTTCGAATGATTTTATACTAGATACTACAGGCAACAATTAGTGAAACAAAATAAAAAAAAAAAAATTCTCTGTAAATTGCGCTTTTATCTTTATAACAGAATCTAACTTTTAATAACTTTTTTTTTTATACCTAGAAAATTGAACATTGAAGAAGAAACACGGAGGAGGGGAAACAGTAAACTAATTTTCTTTCCATAACTCCACGATTGGACTCTTCTTAGACATTCTTCTTAACATAACTGTTTCAAACTCTTTTTATATTGTTTCATTTTTATAGCATTGCTTCTTTCCTCTAGGATTTCATTACTTTTCGTTTGTGTTTTCAACCTTAACACACTCATTTCATGTGGAAATAAATTGATATTAAATTCTTTTTACATTTGTTTGGTTTTTTACATCAAAAGAAGCATTTTTTCCACTTTTAAGTTGATTTGTTTGAACAGAAAAGAGCTGAGCTGTGGCTTTGCACTGAAAAGTATTTCAAAGACAAATAATTAAGTAAGAAAAGAATGAAATAAAAATAAGCACAATTCAAATGAAAATGGTATGATACAAAACGTTCCAAGTTCACGAATGTCCTAAGTTTAGAAGACTTTAAAGAGAACAAGATGAGAAAAAGAAACAAAAGAACAGCACCTGAATCAAATAGAAATTGCCTTTCGATTCAATTATTAGGAGAGGAGTTGAGTACGGCCGTTTCGTCCTTCTATCAGCCCAACCCTGCCTCTCCCGATTAAAAGACTCGGAAAGGCAAGATCCTTTATCCAATATTCCAGGTTGGCGGTGGCTCTCATCAATAGGATACTGCCTTTCCGAGTCTTTTATCGGGAGAGGCAGGGTTGGGCTGATAAGTCCGTAGAAGGACGAAACGGCCGTACCCAACTCCTCTCCTAATAATTGAATCGGAAGGACAATTTCTATTTGATTCAGGTGCTGTTCTTTTGTTTTGTTTTTCTCATCTTGTTCTCTTTAACCAATTTCACAGCACGTTAAACTTGTGTTATTTTTTAGAAGACTTTGTTTGTATTTTATGATTGAAAAATAATGGTAACCTATAGTTCGTTTAATGAGCGTTGGAATCAGTGATTGAATTATTTTTAAAATCAAATCCTTAATTGTTTTGACGTCTTCGTAATATTACTGTAAAATCAATTGGGAAAGACAGAAGTTATATATTTCAGTTTTTTCCTTTGATAAAATGAAGAAATGGAAGATTATTTTCAAACGACTGTTTAAGAATCCCTATTGTAACTTTTTTATTATTTTATTAGCAAATAGTTTATCTGTCGTAGGTCTGTTTAGGACTTTTCTCAACAATTTAATATCATATTTAAAAGAAACAAATGGAAAATGTGAATTAAAAATCTTACTTTTTCGCTAAAATATTTCGAAAGGCTTTTCGAAGACTGCTATTCATTGCATCTGTTAAGTTTGGAGTTGCAAAGCCTCATTAGGAACGTTTCAACTGAGTTGAAGAGTTTACTTGCTAAATGTTTTTCCGCCTTTCAGAAGTTTTGTCTTTTTCTTTTTTTACTCGAAATACCCTTGGTCTTAAAATGCAAGCATTCCCGTGTTTACTACCCACGTTGGCCCTTATCACCCACCCGCACAAGCCACGGCGCCATGTGGGTGCACTGCCTCAGGGAGAATGCGGTTTAATTTACCAGAAATCCTACCACGACACCTAAACAGCTGTAAGTGGGACGTGCGATGCTGCTCTAACGACTTCGTCCACGCTGTTATCCTTTTCAGGCTGTTATAGGCAAGCAGATAGAACTACTTCACAACGTGCTCAGCGTAAACCCATTTATCCCAGAGATGCCTTTTTCTATTCATTCAACCCCATCTGCTGGGTTTCTCATCTTCCTCTTCTCTTCTGTTTGTTTTTTGGATGGTTGAAAGGTTCGTTAAAGAAGGTCGTCAATTAAAATGGAATCCTTGTTCCAATCATTGGTTCCATCAAATTATTGAATTTCGAAATCATTCTTAGAAGTAAGCAAAAACTTTATTACACTTAAGAAACACATTGAATTTCTCATTCTAATGTCTTTGTATCAGATCACGAAGTTAAATGAGAATTCGTAAAATAATCATAAACTTTTGAACTAATTCCATAACACGAAGTAAACAAATGTTTTGTAAATTAATAGTTAAATTGTTGTAATTATGTGAAATATTTATTAATTACTTTAACGAAAAGGAGACGGTTTCCTTTACTGTTAGAATTAAATTAAATTGTGAATAACAAAAACAATCCACAACATTGTTGACTATAAGTTGATCTTTCTAGTGCAGGTGTCAGAGTTGTGATGATCATAATGGTGCAGGAAACAAGAAGAAGAAAAAAGACAATCCTCTTCTCTCTTGTACAGCTGCGGTTCGGAAGCCAAGCATTTATCCAACTGCCTCCCACTGCAGAGGGCGCCTTATTGTTGGTTTGCACCTGACCTCTGAATGTCACTCGGTGCTGAATGGATCCCTCAGGGATCTCCAACAGAGCGAGAGTCAAGACAGCCTCTGTAGTTAACTGCGCTTTTGTTTAGCCTTACTTTTAGAAAGTACTTAAGAGATAGAATAATATTTTTTTTTATCTTGAAAAGCAGTAGCTTTAATAAAAAAGAATTATATTTCATTTCTGAGTAATACCTTTTTAACGTTAAAATGTTTTGTGCCTTTTTTATGATATTAATAACCAGGGCCAGGATTCTGATGACATGTCATCTTTTAAATGCTTCACTGCAGACATTGCTAACCTATA
Source organism: Thereuonema tuberculata (assembly GCA_023159025.1). Classification (NCBI taxonomy): domain Eukaryota; kingdom Metazoa; phylum Arthropoda; class Chilopoda; order Scutigeromorpha; family Scutigeridae; genus Thereuonema; species Thereuonema tuberculata. Next base: position 5,830,940 of record JAFIDM010000005.1, read on the forward strand.
CATAAATCCTGTTCATCGCCCCCATTTTACAGAAATGCATATTTATTAAATCATTTTTTCGTCATTTTTCTAAGTATTCTAAGTATCTATTATTCTAAGTATCTGAGACGTCCTTATTGGCATTTTTTAAGGCAGTACCGTGCTCAGACATGCCAATAAGAACGTCTTAGATATTGCTGAACATTGTATCAAAAAAGGACATGTTATGAAGGACTATGTCAAAACTTTATATAAGGAAACAGATTTAAGTCTAAGAAAAATATTAGAAAGTTGTATAATAAAATGTACAAAAGGAAGTAATTTTAATAGATATGAAGGGGCTAAAGTAGACCCTTCTACGATTACATTAGTAAAAGACTTAATTAAAAAAGATGTAAAAAAAGTGGTTAATATTGATGAATTTCATTATTGAGATGTTTTTTGATTATTGGATTGTTAGTTAAATTAAAGGATTCAAAATGTCTAAGTTATCTTATTGTAAACAAGAATAGATTTATCTAATGTG